>BQNB010079628.1:0-30182 GCA_026074375.1 Tanacetum coccineum | reverse complement strand
GAGTGGAGTAGGGCGAAGAGGTGCTTCGTTACCGAACCACTATAAATCCTCGCGTTGTGGTTTGATTGTTCTTACTCTTCTCTTATTTTACTTTATCATTTCATTTACTTATATTGTTTATATTGTGCAAGTGTTGAATTCATATAAGATCAAATCTAAAGTTTTACAAACATACATAAACCTTAAATTAAAAAGCGGTAAAACTATTCAACCCCCCTTCTAGTTTTTTACAGGTTCTGTTGGATGACCAAGTCTACAGTGCCAATCATATTGAGATAAGAAACATTGAAAACTTAGGTTACTCTTATTAACCCTAGTACCTTGTTCATTATAGTAGTATAACCCTTCACACTGATCACCAGTCCCCAAAACATTTTTCAGATTCAAATCCTGATTCACAAAGTAACATTTATTCTCATCAAAACAACAAAAATCTTGTTCTCTTTTGGCATTTTATGGACTGAAATCAAAGTGACACAATATTCAGGTATCACCATCACATCATACAGAGTTAAACCATTAGATAACTTGAGATTTCCAATCTTAGAAATATAAGCCTATGTCCCATTAGGATGACCTACTTTTATCTTAAGATGAAAAGTATCAACAACATTATCTAATCCTTTAGCAGTGTAAGTCATATGTTGGTTGACCCCTGAATCAACAATCTTTCTATAATTAACCAATTTTGGTTTAAAATTTGCATTAGAACAGTAAAACTTGTGGAAATTTTTATGAAAAATAGAGCTTTGATTCAAATAAGTACCTGCCATATTGGCCTGCACATTCTTTCCAATTTTATTGTCTTTGATAAAAGATAAAAGAGTAGCCATTTGTTCATCTGAAAACCCAAAAGATGAACTTTTCCCAACATAATTATTATTAGAAACATTTTGTTTCTTAAAATTTTGACCAGACTTTTTCTTTCTAAAATCAGCAGGATATCGAATGATCTTAAAACATCTATCAATAGTATCCTCATTAAAACCACAATTTTCACACACCAAACCAGAACCCCCACCTTGTCTATTATTATTCACATTATTAGGTCTTGAAGGTCTAACATTGAAATTTTGATTATTTCTTTGAAAATTTTGGCTATAAGGAACATTAGACACAAAAGCAGAAGCCTGGTTCCTTTGAGAGGAACCATCTATATTACCAACAACAACTTTGTGAGACTCCTCACCAGAAATGGTAGCATAAGCACTTCTCACATCAAGTAAAATCTCTTTAGACAGAATAGAACTCCTAATTTGCATATAAGAATCATCTAAGCCCATAAGAAATTTCATTAATTTCAACAACTGATTATGTTTCTTAAAACCTTTAGAAGCATTACAAACACATTTAGGCAACTCAATCATAACATCATACTGTTTCCATAAAGCATTCAACTTATGATAATAATCAGCGATAGAAGAACCATTCTGTTTAAGAGTATTAATTTGATTATGCAAACTAAATATTATTGATCCATCAACTTTGTCATAAGTTTTTTTTAATTCTTCCAAAACATGTTTAGCCATTTTTGAAAAAATTTGACCCAAGAAAAGTTCCTCAGATATTGAATTCAAGATCTAACCCAAAACAATTGCATTCACCCTATCTCACTGTTTACTAAGAAACTCATCTGTATTAGATCTTTTACAAGATCCATCAATAAAACCAATTTTATTCTTTCTTTCTAAAGCCAAAAGCATAGCACATGACCATACTTGATAATTTTTAGTTCTCTTTAGTTTTATTGAAACAACAGTTAGAGCAGTAGTATCATTAAGATGCAAGTGTAATGGATCACTAATATCTAATTTACTTATTCTGGTAACAGAATCATGAATATCATCATCATGATCAGAATTAAGAGGAGAATTATGCTCAGAATTATGAACAGACATAATGACAAACTAGAAAACAAACAAAAAAATAAGACAAACAATCAAGAAAGGAAGAAAGAAGTTCTCAGGTTTTCACACCACTCAAGGTGGCAGATCAAGGGCAGACAAACACAATTACACTAATAAGAGAAAGAGATAAAGAGGTGTTACAGAGCTTTTGAATGATAAGCAGCGAAAAGCAATACCAAATCAACTATCTTCTTGATTCACTTAGTCAAAAGGCTAGCAGATTAATCAGCAATAAACCACACCCAATCACCAAGATCCACAAAACCCTAATTCTCAAACTAGAACAAATCAACCCCAAACTTCCAAATCTAATGATTAAGTAACCTTAATCACCAACCAATAACCGAGAAAGAGTAATTAATCTAAGATCCACGAAACCCTAATTTTTCAAAATTAGGGTTTTTTGAAATTAACAATAGATCTGAGCAATTGAACTACAAATCTTACAAGAAAATGGTTTTAATCGAAAACTGATTAACAATTTTTAAACCAACCCAAATTTTTATGAAACCCTAATTAAAATTTTTCTTTAAAAAACGATTTCAGAGCAACATGGCTCTGATACCATAAAGAAATTAAGAATCTTATTATAAAAACAACTCAAATCTCAATTTGAGTATCAAAAATACAACAAGAATTGATCTCAATCAATTATTCACAAAACTCAACCAATCTTCACCATTGCTAAATCAGGTGTGAAGCTATTATCTATCTTGATAATAGTTCTATTACAAGTGTAACACAATAGGATCAAGATGATCACAAATTAGGGTTTACAATCAATTTAGAGAGTGTGTGTGTGTGTTTAGAGAGAGAGAGTGATTATCAAAAAGTGAAGACTCGGGAGAAGACCCATGCTTTTATAGCATTGACCCAAACCGACTTAACACTTCTTCATCATAACAGGAACTGCCATATAGCTAAAAAACCTTTATCTACAAAACCTGAAAAACAACTTGACATAATAAGTCCCTGAACTAATTTACCAGGTGAGAAGAGATATTTTAACAATAACTAAGTATGCAGATAAAAAAAAGTTATAAGATACAAAACAATAATCAAATTTGAAAAGTACGTGTTTCATTTTAATTACCCAAATAAAAAATTACACAATAATTTGAAACCGAATGACTTTCATGATCAAAATAAGGGATAAAGTCGTAGAATACCAACGAACTTTTTAAAATTTATCGATTTGGTACGTGTACTTCAAAAATTATCGATTTGATACGTGTACTTTCATAAAGTGTTCTCATTTGCACATTTTGATGATGTGTCACGTTATTGATGTGCCACGTGTCAGCCTATCACGTATGACACGTCATCAAAATGTGCAAATGAAAACACTTTATAAAAGTACACGTACCAAATCTATAATTTTTGAAGTACACGTACCAAATCGATAAATTTTGAAAAGATCGTTGGTATTCTACGGCTTTATCCCTCAAAATAAATGTATAAATTTAAAACAAAACTCGAGCTTAGTCGCTACATCACCAATGCGTCATATGTCTCACAATAACTCATAATTTTAGTTATAATATTTGACAAATAAATGTTTATTATATTTTGTGAGTCAAATTAGTCTTACTAACTTGGATCGTGTCCAAGTTGACGGGTTCAAAAATCTCAACTTAAAATTGACTTGTTTAGTTATTTGTGTCGAGAAGTTCAACCTTGGCCTTAACACGTTATTGTACAGATTAGTCATATTGATTTGTTTATGATTTGAACATAATTTTAATGAGACATATTGAATATTGTAAGTTATGTTAGAAACATTTTAAGAAACACGATGCTTTGGATATAACTTTTAATATTTGGTATTTTTAATCTATTTTTAAATGTGATCAAGTTTAAGACTCTCAACGCAAACCTAACCTATTTATCAAACATGTCAGTCGTGTCGACTTATTTTCAACTCGAGCTTGTTTATCCTCGAACCTAATCTGTTTATTTTTGTGTCAGTCTCGAATTGTGTTTCGTATCGTGTTAGGAACTGCTATCCTGGTTTTTAAACATTTATAGTGATTAATTTTTGAAAAAAATAAGCTATTTATAATATAACCTTCGTTTGGTAGACAAATATATAAGAGATTATAATAAAGATAATTTTTCATAATCTGAGAAAATCAAATGCTACTTCATGAAGCTTATAAATATTATCTCTTTTTATAATCTCCATCTCCATTTATAGTTTCATCTTCAGTTCCAGAAACGGTTATTTTTACCAAACATACCTGAAATGTAGGTATGAATACATAAAAGGTCGAGTAATACACCGGTGTGGTGCTTAGATTATGTGTGGGATGTTGGGTGTTCGAAACCCGTTAATGCTTTTTTTTCCTTTTCTTTTCTTTTCCAACATTTTGTTTCACCCATTTTATTTTTGGTTTTTCAAGACAATGATGCTGAAAATGACATTTATGTTTATGTATTACACTTGTACAATATTTAATTTTATAATGTCAAAAATTAAAAGTATACTTTTACAGAAACTATTACAATACTGTAATAAATAACTTCATTTTATAGTTTTCCCCACCATATTAATATTTACTTTGTTACTTAAACTATGGAGTAGTCCTAGGGATATTTACCATATCACTCCTATTAATTATATTATATTATATTATACTAATATAACAAAAGGTGGGATATTTGACCCATTTTGTTGGGGCAACACGGGTTGTGACCCGATCTGACCTACTCCAAGCCGCTCCAACCAGTTTTTGTCCAACCCGTCCCTTTTATTGATACGCGTATATTCCCATCTCTTAACACGTGTCAATAGGCAAAAACATATACTCCATATTTTACACTAAGAACACACACTTCACTCCGGCGATAGTTATCGGCGTTTACCGCTTCCAATAAACCATCGGCATCAACCCACGTATCTTGAACCCTGATCACTGAACCTTTGTATTTCTCTCCATTGGTCTGATTTTCCATTAAAATTAATGTTGCTGCTGAGTTTTGGTTTACTGACTTATTATAATTATTTAAAAGACTACTTTTAGGATTCGGGTTACTACAAGGAATATATTTATGGGCAGGCAGGGGTGTCGAAAAACCCGATGCGACCCGAACCCGAACCCGATCAAGCTTATTTGAGTCGGGTTACTCTAGTCACAAAACTTATTCTAGTCAACCCTAGTAACCCGATTGTTAGATAGGGTCGGGTATCGGGCATGAAATTTTTTGCTAACTAGGGTTCAGGTTGACCGATTGACCCGAATAAGAATTTTTTATTTTTTATTTTATATAATTTTAATAAATGTTCGATTTAAAAAAGCAAAAAAAAAAAGTTTTTTACATTTTACTCATATTTGGGTTGACCCGACCCGAATTATCCCGAACCTGAGTAACTCGAGTTCAAATAAGTTCGGGTATTAAGCATAAAAACATTTACTATCAAATATAATCGAGTTCTGAAAGTATAAAAACCGTTTTGATTTTAATCCATTTTTTTAACCGCCGAGGTGAAGAGGGTTTTAAAACATTGCTTTTAGGTCAATAATGTAAAATTGTTTAGAAAAAAAAGGAATTTAAAATACATCCTTCTTAGCATAAGAAAAAAGCCTCAATTCTCAAAATCTTATCAAATCATAGCAGCGTGATAAAAACAATCGATTAAAAAGGTAATGCCTACACAATCGATTCTTATGCCCCAAAATAGATTTTATTCATTCATTCATTCAATATAAGTTTTGGTTTGAGAAAAATATTTCATTTTATTTATTCATTCAAACGTGTTCAGTCGCATTTTTTAAAAATATTTTTCAAAAATAAAAATACTCATTTTCTAATTTTATATAGAAAAATAGAAAATCTCATTTTACCATTCTCTATTTTTATTCTCTAGTAAAATAAAACCCGAGTTCCCCATATCATTCTAACTAGAGGTGGCAAACGGGTCGGGTTGTGTCAGTTTGCGTCATGAGTTAAACATGTCATGTTTTAAAAATAGGTCTAACAGGTCATGGGTAAGACGGTTTGGTTGGGTCGACCGACTAAATTATAGAGTTTTCATATGTTTTTGAACGTTTCATACGTTTTTATCCTTTATCAAACGTTTTTAACCGTTTTCTTTCGTGTTCATACGTTTCGTTCGTTTTTGTAAGTTTTCAAACCGCTTTCATAAGTTTTCATCTTCGTATGGGTTTGTACACTTTTGTACGTTTTCATCCATTTACTTATGTTTTCGTCACTTTTTTTTACGTTTTCATACGTTTATACGTTTTCGTCCGTAAGTTTACGTTTTCGTCCGTTTTCATACGTTTTCGTTCGTTTTTTTACGTTTTCGTACATTTTTTATGTTCTCGTACGTTTTTTACGTTTTCGTCCTTTTCGTATGTTTTCTTACGTTTTCGTCTGTTTGCATCCTTTTTCTTACGTTTTCTTTCGTTTTTACTTTTTCATTCGCTTTCTTGCGTTTTCGCATGGTTTTCACATTTTCGTCTGTTTTTTTATGTTTTCCTCTGTTTTTTACGATTTCGTTCGTTTTCTTACGTTTTCGTCCGTTTTCATAGGTATTCGTACGGTTTTTGTACTTTTCTGTCAGTTTTCATACGTAATTTTATGCTTTTGGCAGTTTTTTTACGTTTTCGTCTTTTTTTTACGTTTTCGCCTCTATTCGTACGTTTTCGCCTGTTTTCTTACGTTTTCATCTGTTTTCTTACGTTGTCATACGTTTTACGGACGAAAACATAAGGAAATATAAAAAAATGCAAATGAAAAACCAGACGAAAACGTAAGAAAACGGACAGAAACGGGCGAAAACGTAAAAAGGACGAAAACTTAAGAAAACGAACAAAAAAGGACGAAAACGTAAAAAACGGACAAACCATACGAAAACGTAAAAAAACAGATGAATATGTGACTGTGAGTTGAAACTAACCTTTAATATATATAAATAAATAATTATAAATATATAATAAGGATAATCTCACAAATCAATAAAATCAATTGTAATAAACCGGGAAGCATGCGATTCCCGGGTCGTTTATCCCCAACGAGACATGAAATTGACGGTTATGTTATTGGTTTGACTTTTGGATGCTTGAATACAAGAAAGATTTGATTGTGGTTTTCTAAATCTATGGGAAATACAAATTAAGGCAACGGGAAAACATAAAAATCTACGGGAAACATAAATAAGGCAATGGAAAGATAATAGGCAAGCTAAACTAAAAACGGAAGCAATTACGAAATTAAAAACAAATAACGGGAACTTAAAAACGCGTCTAAATAACGAAATTTTCAAAATTAAATCCTAAAAATGCAAATTTAAAGAAAAATCTTAAACTAAACACTTAAAACTAATTTAATAAAAAATAAAACTATTTTTTTAGTATTTTTAAACTTTTTTAAATGATTTTAAAGAATTAAAACCAATATAAAAGAAATAAAAACAAGTAAATCATAACGACGCTTTATTTGTTACAAAATAGTCACTAAACTGTCACTATTCTAGGTTCTCCTTCCTCCCAAAGCATTAGCGACACTTTTTTTTGTAACTAAACCGTCACTAAAGTGTATTCAAAACCTATTTTTTCATATTTTTCTTTAGCAATAACCTTTAATAAGCTGGAATAGGGGCTTTTGACAAAATGCTTTTTTATTAGACCTCAAAAATAAGCTAGCAAAAAGGTGCTAAAAGTGACATTTTAAGTAACAAGGTGTTAAGAAATTTTTAACAAAACTATCAAGATGCAATAAGCTCTGAAAAGCTACTTAAGGATTAAAAAGCTAAAGGCCATTAAAGCTAGTCTAAATAAGGTACTATAAGCTGAAACTAAACCAAGAAAGCTAGAGCAATAAGCCTTTAAAGTTTGACAGGAAGCTTAAAAAGAAATTAAGGCTTAAAGCTATGCTATTTTTAGGAATGAATAAGCCATAAGAATCTAATAAGCTAAAAACTATCACAACCTAGTCCTAATAAGCATAAATTGACTAAGTTAAGCAAGGCAATCAGACAGATAAGCATAAAAAAGCAAAATGAGCACTTGGGCACTTAACAAGTCAAAATAGGCTAAACTACTCTTTTTAAGCTGAAATTTAATGGGCTTAATGAAGAAGCTATGGACTAAAAGTTAAAAACAGATGGAGTTTAGAGGCCAATAAGCACCTAAGAAGGAAAAATAGGCATTTTTAACAACAAATAAGTAAAGAAAAGGCAAATGAAAAGGGCAGTTTGGCTCAAAACATTCTGAGTTTTTCAAAATTTTGAAAGGGAAAAGGGACTTATAGCAGACTAAAAATAAGGTAGTAAAAGAACTTTAAATCCTAAAATAAGCTAAAACATGTGAAGTCTACCCTAAAAGCTACCAGTGCAAGAAAAATCAAACCCTACACCTATCTCTAACTTGACTAAATTTTAACTTGAAAAAAGGGCTTTTTTTTACTTTAAAAACTGTCTTGACAGGTTAAGCCTTAATCCAAAAACACAACAAACATTTATGCAACTTTAAACCTACTGACCTTTAACATTCAAACAAAGACAAGAAACATGGTTTTAACTTTAAGGGGCCAAAGATTCAAGATAAGCATTTGCATATTAAGATAACATAACAGATTCAAAGAGTACATATACAAACTTTCAAAACTTTAATTTTAAACTTCAAAACTTAGTAAAACATATTTAAAAGATTCAAAAGTCATTGCTGAGTTTGGCTAAGTGACCCAAAATGGTTTTAAGACCATTTTGACCCGTTTTGAAACCTTGACCCAAACACCCCTTAAAAACTGAAAGACTCATTTTTAAGCTGAAATAGATTAGGAAAACATTTGAAAAGTGAAAATAGATTAAGCATTAGTACCAATTAGAACATATAAGCACTAAAACAGAAAGTTAAGCACAATGAGCATGAGAATAAGGAAAGTACAGAAATGAGCTAAAAATTGCATAAATTTGCATAATCAAACAGTAACTTTATAAAAGCTTTTGAAAAACCTTTGAGTAGTTAAAACAGGTTATACAAGCATAAAAGAGCTTATAGAAATGGCTTTTGAACTCAAAAGAGCTTGAATGCATAAAACTTGAAAAATAGACAGAATTTAAAAACTTGAAAACTGAATTGTATTAAGATAAAATGAAAGCACAATGCTTGATAATGTAAAAGACAGTAATTTTAAAAAATAATTTAAAACATGAAAAATAATTTTTTCTAAGACTACACTATACTACTCTTAGTTTTCTTTTCTTCTCTGTCTTCTTTCTTTTTATAAGCTGTCCAGGTTGTGCTTATCGTGTTTGTTTGGTGAGAGGCTTCAAAGCCTTAATCTTGGCCACCAAGTTGTATATTCAAAGCCCTTGATTCGTTTTGCCGAATCAAACATCTTAGGATTGCCACGGTGGAATGGTGACATGTGAGGGAGTTTGGAGGTTTGTGATGTGGGGTTGAAGGTGGGATGGTGACTGGTTTGTCTGGTCCAAGGTGTGGGTCGAGGGAAAGTGATGGGTGCAGGGTTTAGGCGAGAAAAAGGGTGTAGGGTTTGACTGGGATTAAAGTTTTGGTGATTGGCAATTTGAGCCCCTCAACTCATTTAAGGTTGTTGCAGAGTTGGTCCTTGTGGTGTATAAGGGATTTGGGGAGTTAACACTTTTAGTCCCTGACTTCATATGGTTTTGTTTCACTTACGGTCCTTAAGGGACTAACGGTGTAGATATAAAAAGGGTTTAAGGCTAACCATTGTTAAGGGATGGATTGGGCCAATAGGGTTACTGTTTGGGCCGGTTATATATAAAAGGGATTATGGGCTTTTAAATTGAATTTTGGGCTTTAAGGGTTTAAAAGGGTTTTATTTAAATATAGTGGGCTGATCCGGCCCACTAAAATGGGTCCGGATCGGCCCATTTTATCATGATAGGGTTTCGGGATCGTTTTTCCATGCTCTTTCGAATGCCGTATCCCGGGGTCGACTTTGACTTTGACTTGGTTGACTTTTTGACTTTTGTTGATTTTACTTTGTCTTTTTCACACTCTTTTCGTTTCGTGCTCGGTTTTGTCCGATTTGGCTTTGTTTTTCGTCCTTTAGTGAATATCCGATACATGCATAGTAAAAACACAAAAACAAGCATATATATGGCATTTTATGTGCGTTTTTTGGTCGTTTAGGGTCGTTTTATTAAGTAAAAGGTATGTGTAATTAAGCACATACCAATATGTAAGAAAACGGACGAAAACGTACGAAAATAGAAAAAAACAGACGAAAACGTGCTACCCATTGAGACGTCAAATGTTGATTCCGCACGCATGTTGTGCATTACATAATATAATATACGGATGGAAGATAGGGCCGATAATTTATTTACAGTATATGGTAAGGATTATCTAGAAGTGAAGGGCGAAAGCTCTAGTGTGGTTCAAGAAGGTTTTGATTTGAATAAATATAATAATCATCGTCGGGCTCGGATGCAACCTTGATAGCATGCTTATATATTAGATTTTTATATTATCTTTTAGGATTTGATATTTGTGTTTTTAATCGAGATTTATATATGTGCTTATAGTATAGTAGTGTTAATTTTGAGCATAATGCAAATTAAATCTATGCTTATGGTTGTAATTAATTTTTATTAACTTTATTTGTAATTTAGTTTTTATTGCTTTTATAATCGTATAAAAAAGTTGACTATGAAAAGTAAAATGATTAAAAACAGCTTCATCTAAACATTTTTTCATTTTCAAAAAAAGAAAAAATACAACTACATCTAAACATATTTGCAAAATTCTCAGAGGGGCGTTTAGTTGGTGAAAAATTTTCTTGTTTTTCTGTTTCAAAACTCCTAAAGAAGAGAATGGTTTTTCTTCTCTAGAGAAGAGTTAAAAATTTAAAAACACATTTAGATAAAAATTTAAAAACACATTTAAATTCACTCAAATGTATTTATAGTTCTACGAACCTGTGACAAAGTCTGTCCTTGGCTTTTATTATGGTCATTGTAACACCCCCAAAATCAGGTAGCAGCGGAATGGTAACAATGGGGTGCTACTTCAAAGTACAACAATCAAGGTATAGGAAACGACCATAAATGGACGTTTAAGACAAGATTTCATTTGATGCCATAGCAAAATATCAGAGTTAATACATTAGGTCCCATAAGTTTTTAAAAGTCATAAACATTCTTAATTAAACAAAAGCTTCATAATACAAAAAGATGACTTAAGTTTTTAAGGATAATAAAAGTTTCATAAACTTTAGATAAAACACAGAATCCGTCTTCATTGATATCCACCACGGCTCTCGTCCAATCTTCATACCCTAGGACCTGAAATTACATGCTAAAAGTCACACAAAGGATTGAGGGAAATAATAGTTTATCAGTAAAAAAGATTGCGACCACAAGATCGAAGTAATAGTAGACTCTGAAACACATTCAGTAGTCTAAAAACATACGGTATTTATGCACTAAACACTCACTGACACGATGCCTTAATCGTCTTCAATTCAATAGATTGGATTGCCCCACAAAAGTAATATAGGATGCTTGCAAACACCGGGTCACCTCTTAATGTTTAATGCACCTGATCAAACTAGTGACCAAGGAAAGGTGGGGTTTGTCAGCCCGATTGATCTATCCATAACACTAGCGTCTCACTATAATAGAAATTGACGGTTTCATGATAAATAGGACTTCAGGCAATAAGGTAACTTAGGCATAAATAATCAGGCTGTAATCTGGATAGCATACACTTGGAAAAAAACTATGTGTCCAATAGTAAAACAAGCAAGATGTAATTCACCCGTAGATTTGTAAATCAGTTGTAGAAAAAGGGGGCTATGTAACTCACCTTGGTTAATGGCAATCTGATTTACCGAATATGTGTTACGGGCTAATGGACGGAGTGCTACCTAAATTAATTAGTCGTATAAGTATCCAGTACTGTGATTAATGATCTAAAGATTGTTTATCAGCCTCTTTGTACATAGAGTATGGGCTATCATAATTAATGAGGTCATGACATGAACGTACGAGGAGCCAGGACACTTTAAATCGTTATTCCACTATCGTCATTACGACATCCGAAGAGGCTCATTATGAAACTCCTAGTAATATAGTACGGCTATCATTTATAATCCTATATAGTTCATTCAACTTTATATTGAAAGTTAGAGATCATGGTTTTAAGAAATAAAAAAAAATGTTTATAAACTATACTTGTAGTAAAATGACTAACTTTGTCGTTTTAAATCGTTTTAAAGTTTCTTTCGAGTACGTTCTCGTAATTGAAAGTTATAATTATTTATGAGGTTTAAAATTAATAAAAGTTTCTGAAAATGAATAGTATTCTTTTTATAAAATAGTTTTATTAAATATTAATTTATATAACTCGTTTTTAGTGTATCTTTTTCGTTATAAATCGGTTTATCGGAGTTTTCTTATCATTTTAGAATACTCATGAATAATGTACTATATTATAAAAACCATCATTTTTCTGTTATAAAAAACGAACCAATATAAAGTTCTGTATCTTATATATTATCTTTACATACTTTACTTGAAGGCTTTTTAAAATAAAACTTTAGTGAAAACAAATCTTGTATTTATACTTTTTATACTTAAACAAGAATGTAAAGATTATGTTCTATTTTTACATAATTTTACAATACATATCATAAGTTAAAAGTGTATGAAACAAAGTATAACAAGTAAGAAATCCTTTTTAACATGTTTAAAGTATTTCTAATGGTGATTATACACATAGAACATATATATGCATAAAATTGATAATTGTAAGACTTAAAGAAGTTTTAGTTGCTGACCTTGGATATGATGTATGAGGATAAAAAATGCACTCTAAACCATTTGTTTAGATTTTTAAACCAAGCTTGCAAGATCTTAAGATCCATATAACCAAAATTGTCATTTCTGATAATTATACTGAAATATGGAATAACGAGGCTTTGAAAACACTTAGTTCGCTGATACTCTTAGGAATGTGGTATAGATGTGTATGGGTTGTATAAAATTTTGTATGGGTTTAGTAGAGTGTGTGTGTGTGCCGTAGCATACAAGGGCACAAAGGGGGGGAGGATTTGAGTTTTCTAGCTTAGTAATGAACATGTAATGCATGTATTTATAGTGGTTCTTGGTCAAAGTTAGTCTTGGTTAGTCATAGGAGGGGGGGACAAGTCAAGGGGACATGTTGAGGGTCTTAGGGGGAGGGTTTTGGTCAAAGAGACAATGGTTTAATGAGGTTTAAATGAAGGGTTGAACAAGACCATGGAAATGAAGACTTTTGACCAAATTCTTAGCTTAAAAAGGGTGGTTTGGACGTGGGTTATGAGGGGGGGGACATGGGTTTATAAAACTTTGAGTATTTTATAAAAATTTAGGCACTTGTTGAAGCGTAGAAATATTTTTGTGGTTCCGGGTATGCCTAAACGCACTTTATCGCGAAATATACATAATTTATGAAGTCAATAAAAATAAAATATGAAGGTTAAATAATATTCCTGCAAAAATATCATATTGATTGCTTGACGAAAAAATTAAATTCGTTTGGTTTTCGTTTGCTATAAATGCTAATTTTTGAATCACGCGATTTAACCTTAACTATTTAAAATTAAAAGTAAACGCGTACGAGAGAAAAAAATAAATAAATAAAAAAATAATTAGTGAATTATATGAAGTTGTAAATGACCTGAAAATATGAAATGTTACATTCACCTCCCGTTAGAAGAGCCTTGTCCTCAAGGCTCAGGTTGCAACACCTGAAGGAGGGACGGTTTCAGAGAAAAGATTCGGATATCTCTTTCGAAACTGATCTTCACGTTCCCAGGTATACTCAGCTCCTTGCCGAGAGTTCCAACGAACTTTGACTAATGGAATTCTTCTTCTCTTTAGCTTCTTTACATCTCGTTCCACGATCTCAAGAGGTTCTTCAACAAAACGAAGATTTTCATCAACCTCGATCTCATCCCAAGGGCAATTGAAAATCTGGCTCCGCCAAAACTATTTCTTGAAGGTATGACGCATGTAACGTGTTGTGAACACAGCTTAGCTCCTGGGGTAACTTCAGCCGATAAGCCACCGGTCCAACACGCTCGATGATTTCAAACGGTCCGACATATCGTGATTGCTAGTTTTCCCTTTTTACACCAATGTACCCACTCCCTTACATGGAGATACCTTTTGTAACACTCAGTCTCCAACTTCGAATTCAAGAGTTTACGCTTTTTCAGCATTAGCTTTCTGGCGACTCCTAGCCGTTCTTTAAATCTTCCTTGATTTGAAATATCTTTTCAGTCGTTTCTTGCCACAATCTCTTGGGTCCAATAAGTGGCTTTCTCCAACCTTCTGTCCATATACGGGGGACTCTACTTTTTCGCCGTAAGAGCTCGAATGGAGCACACTTATTGCTTTGTGTGGTAGCTTGTTTATTATAAGAAAACTCTATAAATGGAAGTTGAGTATCCCAACTGCCACCAAAAAATCCATAACACATGCTCGAAAGCCATATCTCCAGCGTTTGGTAGTTCGCGTCACTCTGACCATCGGTCTGAGGGTGGTAAGCCGTACTCATGTCTAGTCTTGTACCCAATGCTTCTTGAAAAGCTTGCCATAAGTGTGACGTGAATCGACCATCACGGTCTGAAATGATTGATACCGGCACACCATGTCTCGCTACAATCTCACTTGTTATAAATTCTTTGCTTGTTTCTCCGTTGGTAGTCTTCACGTATAGGTTAAGAGTGAGCCGACTTGGTCAATCTATCCACAACGACCCAAATCGTATCATGCCCACTGCTACTTTTAGGCAACTTTGTGACAAAGTCCATTGTTATCTTTTCCCATTTCCACTCAGGAATTTCTGGTTGCTGAAGAAATCCTGAGGGTTTTTGATGTTCGGCTTTAATCTTAGAACACGTAAGACATCTGCTAACGTACTCAGCAATGTCTCTCTTCATACCAGGCCACCAATACAAGTCTCTCAGATCATAGTACATCTTATCCGCACCCGGATGTACTGAATATCTAGAAGTATGAGCTTCATCCATGATCAATTTCCTTACACCACCAACTGATGGAATCTAGATACGATCAAAGAAGTAAATTTCACCATCATCTCGTTGCTCAAAGTGTCTTTCTAATCCTCTTAGCCATTTAGCTGGGGCTTTAAGATCCTTGGAAGCTTCACTCTGCGCTTCCAAAATCTTAGTCTTAAGTCCAGAATGAATAGTAATACTCATAGCACGTACTCGTCTTGGCTTGAGTCTTTCTTTTCTGCTCAAGGCATCTGCCACCACGTTTACCTTGCCCGGGTGGTATTTGATCTCACACTCGTAGTTACTGAGTAGCCCGATCCACCGCCTTTGGCGCATATTTAAATCTTTCTGGTCAAATATGTACTGGAGACTCTTGTGGTCAGTGTAGATAACACTTTTCGTCCCATAAAGATAATGTCTCCAGATTTTAAGAGCGAACACCACCGCACCCAATTCCAGGTCATGGGTGGTATAATTTTTCTCATGCTTCTTCAACTGTCTTGACGCGTACGCTATCACTTTGCCTCGCTGCATCAGCACGCACCCAAAACCTTGTTTTGATGCGTCACAATAGACCACAAAGTCGTCGGGTCCATCGGGGAGTGCTAACACAGGAGCATTGCATAGTTTCTCCTTTAGAATTTGGAAAGCTTCATCTTGCTTATCGCCCCACACATAAGCCTTATTCTTTTGAGTCAACAGGGTGAGGGGCTTGGCGATCTTGGAGAAATTCTCAATAAATCTCCGGTAGTAACCCGCCAATCCTAAAAATGAACGGATTTCAGTTGACGATTCAGGAGTCTTCCAGTTCTTGACAGACTCAACCTTGCTAGGATCCACGTGGATACCATCACAGTTGACCACATGTCCTAGGAACTGAACTTCTTGTAACAAAAATTCGCACTTTGAAAATTTGGCGTACAACTTCTCCTTCTTGAGTAAGTCTAAAATCGTCTTCAGGTGGACTTCATGCTCTTCTTCTAACTTTGAGTAGATTAAGATGTCATCAATGAACACAATTATGAATTTCTCCAAATACGGCTTACAAACGCGGTTCATTAAGTCCATAAATATTGCTGGCGCGTTTGTCAGTCGAAATGGCATGACTGTAAAGACATGAAGGTTTATAGATAACCTTATAGTGATGAATGATGATGAGAAATATAATCTAAACCCTTGTTTAGATTTTTAAACCAAGCTTGCAAGATTAGAAACCTTAATTTCTCAAGAAACCCTAATTTCACTTTCTTTGCTTCAACACTTGAAAATACTTAACCTAACCTTCAAACTATCTTAGTAGGTCTTAGATATGTTGTGTGTATGCTTGTATAAGTGGTAGAAAAATTTATATGGGTTGTATGTATTGAGGGTTTTGAGCCGTGAGCTAGGGAGGAGGAAAAGAGAGTATTTGTTTGATTTGCTAAGTGAAATGAAGAGTGTATGTGTTTATCAACTAGTATGCAAGTATATATACCACAAGACTAGTCCAAGAGACACAATGAGGGTCTTAAGGAAGTCCATGGTCTTGGTCTTTGGTCAAAACTTGGAGACTAAGGGTTGTTGGTTCCCTAAATGAGACATAATCTCATGAAAATAAGGAGTGGTGTTTTTAAACTAGATATTTTTGTATCCATCTCTATATATCCGGTTATACATGCATATGTATGATATATTTTTGTGATTTTTGAGTATTGGGTATAAAAGTGGGTATTTGTTGAAGCGTAGAAAAGTTTTGGTGCTTCCGGGAATGCCTAAATGTATTTTATTGCGAAACGTAAACGTTTTACGCAACCAATAAAAATAAAATATAAAAAGTTTATTATTACTTTCGTAAAAATAATATATTGCTTGCTTGACGAAAGCTTTAATTCGTTTGGTGTCCGTTTACGTTAATTATTGATTTTTAGCTTACGCGATTTAACTTAACTATTAAAATTAAAAGCGAACGCGTACGAGAAAAAAAATAAATAGTGAATTTAATAGCGTCGTACATTGATCAAAAATACGGATTGTTACAGTCCTTCCCCGTTAAATGAGCCTTGTCCTCAAGGCTCAAGTTGCGACACTTGACGAAAGTACGGGTTCAGAGAAAAAGATGCGGATATTTCTTCCGGAATAATGTTGATGAAGAGGTGTAGATAATTATTATTATTATTATTATTATTATTATTATTTTTTATTATTATTTATTATTATTTTGAACAGTGCCCCAACGGTCGGTGAACAGTAACCCCCAACGGTTACTTTCCCCCTTTTTATACAAAATTTTCTCTGCCATTTCCCATACAACACTTAATCTTTCACTTACATTTTCTCCTTATCCAATCCTTAAAAAATGTTGCACATCATCACGCTCCTTGTAACAATCTTGTATTTTTGATCAATGAAACGACGTCATTAAATTCATTACAATTTATTTTTTTCTTTCGTAGCGCGTATACATTAATCACGATGAATTAAATGGCGTAAGCAAAAATTTTCACTTAACGAATAAAACAAGAGAGATATGATTTTTTATAACACTATTTCTGACATGAATAGTGTTGGTTTCGTTTTTAAATAAAACTTTTGGGCGAAACATTTTTAGAATCATTTATATAATAATTTATATGAGTTTTAATTAAAAATATATTTTACGAGACGATTGACCCACTAAACGATAACATGTTACCAACAATAAAAACATATTTTAAATTGTTGAAAGTAATGATTTACTTATTATGTTTTATTATTTTATCGTATACGTAAAGTGTATACGTTTCGCTGATAAATAAGTTTAGGTATTCCCGGTAACCGTAAAATCTTTTCCTACGCTTCAACAATTACTTATTTTACATCCAAACACCAACTTTGATAAACTCACCCATATTTAATCATGTTATGTCATCCCATATATATATGCAAGAGAACAAAGACTTTATGAAGTAACAATACATTTGATAAATTGATAACTACACCATACATATAACTTTCATTTTTACCAACAAATGTAACAAGTAAACAATAGTATAACAAAAAGGGAAGAGCTAGTAACATCATTCCCCTAATACTGGATGATCTCTTCATAAGGGAACATAAAGACACCAACATTAATCATCCCTTTTTAAACTCAACTTTCTTGCTGCTAACATCTTTGCGCTGATCTTGCTTTGCTATCTTGCTTCCCTTGACTCCAATTTCCCTCCCCCTTGAAGTCTTGTGTCAAAAAGATAGCTAACATAGGACAACCTTATGTGTATATAATGCTTACATCAAGGTGATAACATACACACTCATAAAAACACTTATCAAAATCAATCTCTTTCTCTACCTTTTCCTTCCAATAAGGCCACTGCAATACATACACCCCTTTAAGAGGCCATTCTACAAATTATTTTTAACAACAACCTATACACACCTACAAACATCATTCTAAGATATTCTAATATTTTTCCAAGCATTGGCTAAAACCATTGTAAGTAGTTATCAAGAAAAGGAGGCTTGGCTTAAAAAAAATCTAAACAAGGGTTTAGAATTGTATTTCTCATTATCAAACATCACTTTGAGGTACTTTTATACCCTTTATGTCTTACATTTATCAATTTATGTGTGTATATGTGTTCTAATTTAGCATATCACCATTTAGGGTTTTAAACATTTTAAAGAGATTCCTTACTTGTGATTATAAATTTTAACACTTTTCATATGAACTTTTGATCTTGGAATATATAGATATATTATTGACATAACTATATTATGAGTTTTATAACGGAATTGTGTAATTATTAGTTTTGAAAAAGTATATAAGTAAGTTATTAAAACAAAGTTATATGAGTGTACCTATTTATTTCAATGGGACTGGTTTGGTCGACTTTTGAAATAGACCATATTATGTATTAAAAGAAGTACACCTCATGACTGTTCCCTAATATGTAGAGAACATAAAAAACCGCCTTAACAAATGAAAAAAGATACGATAAAAATACGATTTAACAGTTAATACCGGGTGATATAAAACTATTTTAATAAAAATTACGATTCATGATAGAAATTTTATATTTAAACTTCATAAATCAATAAAACTTTCATTACGAGAACATGCTCGAAAAGAATCGCTAAAAACGATCTATAACGGAATTCAAATACGACGTTTCGGGTTTTACGATAACGAGAACGATAAAAATAAATTATGGTGATCTGATGTAAACAGTAAATGGTTACTGTTCACCAGAAGGTCCAAAAGTTCAAAAGATGTAAATTTATGATCCTCGTCCTTAATACAAAACGTGTGGGCATAAGAAACTTTAAAATCGGGCTTAAAACGCGAAAATTCTGCTGTTTACTAAAACGGTAATTATAAAACGTTTTAAACTTATTAAAACACAAATTTTAACCAAAACAATTAGATGGTGATTGAGCAATAAACCTATTATGTGGTATAGGTTATCAAAGTACTAATATTTACTAGTGAGTTTATCATAATGATGCCTCTTCAGGGTGGCGTATCGACGAGTTGTTGGATTTACGATTTAAAGCGTCCTAGCTTCTCATACGTTCACTACATGACCTCTTAATTATGATAGCCCGAACGATAGTATAATGAGCTATACGACCTAATAAATAATCCAAGTGTTAGTTACTTAAACGACCTATATTGGATTAGGTGCCCTTCGGATTCCTTCGTGGACGGCATTTTTTCTATTGTGAATACTTTTAATTACCAATCACTCAAGGTGATCTGAGCCCCTTGTTCTACAACTTCTATGCTTTATTAAATACGGGGAGATTACATGCTTGATTTCTTTGGACACAAGTTGTTTTCAAAACTGTATGCTATTTTCTGAAAATTTTTTAATATTATTGCCTAAGTTACCATATTTGCCATTTATAAGTCTCCTTTATTTTATCATGAAGGCGTTAATTACCTGCTGGGTATAAGCGCTAGTGTTATGGATAGATCTATCGGGAACTAGACCATGTCCCCCTTCTAGCGTTGGTTTCTAGTAAGACCATTGACGCAATTAACATTACGAAAAAAAATTCGTCGGATGTTTGGCAACATCTGTATTGAAGAAAATTCGTAGGATGTTTTTGTAACATCTGTATCCGAGTTGGGCACAAACCTCGAGTACTGGTTTGAACTTACATTTATTACGATAAGGTTCGGTGTCAAGGCTTAGGGCAATAATACAAAAGTTGTTGGACATATCGAATGTGTTTTTCATAATCTACTATACTTAAATCCTTGTGGTCCACAGCTATTTTCTGATAAACCTAGATTTACTCAAGGTTGGGTATTGGTTGGGTGGTATTGATTGTGTGTGATTCCTTTGGGTTGACGGTTTTAGCATGTTTAATCTCAAGGTGCTTGATGTTATAAGCTTGGATGGGAGCTGTGACGATATCGTATTAGAGGGATTCCGATTTCTTAAATTCAATGAAAACTTTTGTCGTTATAAAAATCTTAATGTCTATTTTAACAAAACCTAGGGACCCTAACTGAAAACTCTGATCTTTTGTAAGACAATCTAATGAAACTTATTTTTAAACCTCCATTTAAGGTCGTTTTCTATATCTTGAATTTTTGTACTTTGACGTACACCCATTTGTTACCTTTCCGCTGCACTTGATTTTGGGGTGTTACAGATGGTACCAAAGCCAAGTTATAGGAACTGGGTCCATTTCAAAAACCTAGTCTATAACCACAAAGTTAAAGATTTCATTTTCTTTCATTTTTAAATACTCAGAATCGTTCATCGCTATCCTATATTCACGGCGCGCGTATTCCCGATCCTTACTTACTTTTTCCGAGTTTATCATTATGCAGTATATATAATCTTTATATTTATAATACTTGGTTTTAAATTCGATCTCTTACGTCTATCCTTTTAACATATCCGTATCAAATTCTATCGTCATTATTATATAAATATTGGACCATCCTGATTACACTATGATTATTTTATATCACTTTTCTATTTTCTTTTCTCTCTTATTATCGCGAGCCATGACTTTGCATACCATTATAAATTCTTAACGAATTATGTACTGTGCATGGCTAGAATCATGCCGCCTAGGAAATTAAGAAGAAATACTTTTAAGAGGATAGTGGAAAAGCGTGGTGGTCAAAAGCTATTGAAGAATATGAAAACAAGAGCCGACTGAACAAAACAATACTGTTGTTTGGATCAAGCAAATACTAGGGAGGATCTAATGCACACAGATGTACATATTGATGTTCCGTATAAGACAATTACGACAGCAAGCCTCACACTTTCACGGGACTGAAGGTGTAGTCGGACTGAAACGTGGTTCGAAAAGATGGAGCCAAGTTTTGAACTGTAAATGTGCTGAAGATGACAAAGTGAAGTTGCTTAAAAGCACGTTCGAAATGGGTCCGAGCTCTAGACTGGTGGAAGACGAAAAAAAAGGGGGTTTCAAACTTTGGGACTTGCTAATGCTAATCCAGATCCCCTAGAGCAACGTAAAAGCTATGATGACTACTGAAATACTCCCAGACAACTGAAATCCAAAGATGGAGCAAAAGCTTTGGACTTTGACTTTAAAATGAGATGACATCGTAGGCATACAACAATCGCTTCCCACGAACTGGTGTTTTGAGTGTCCTGAGTTGGTGTCAACTGAAAAGAAAAAGATTGAAAAGTACATTCGAGGATTTCCCGAGGAATCAAAGAAATGTTACTTCTTCAAAAGCCTGCGACTGTTATATGACAATCAAACATGGCTCGAGAACTGATTGAACAAGGTTCAGGCTAAGGTATTAAGGATCGGGGATAGCAATAAAAGGAAGTGGGAAAACCAGCAAGGGAACAACTATCACCAGCAGCAAACAAAGACAAAAACTCTAAGGTTTATGTGGCAGCCACAGCTAAGGGTAAGGCTGACGCTGAGTAACTTAACCATGGTGCCATATGTGGCAAGGTCACATCATCACCAGGTCCGGTGTCCTGCAATCCTAGGTGTGAGTAAATGTCGCAAGCTTGGTCACCAGGAAGGTGAGTGTCGAACTAGATTCCTGTAGCAAAGAGACAATAACGCTACAAAATGTTTACATGCTTTGGTTGTGGGAATCATGGGCACCTACAGGAGTTATTGCCCAGAGTTAAAGAACCGAAACTAAGGAAACCAATTAAATGTACCGAGCACTTGAATGGTGCATTGCCTTAGCAGGAGGAGAAACCAATCAAAACTTTAACAACATGGAATGATGATATCAATGCTTAAACTTTATCCCTTTATGCATTCTCGCTTAAATTTCTGTTTACTTTCGCTTAAAAGTCTGTTGTACTTTCGTCTTAAATTTCTGTTGTACTGAATGATTTTCAAGTATCTATCAAATTAACATAATATAAAACGACAATTCTACTTTAACTTCTCTATAAATTTTTATACAAATCACTCCACAATTATTAGAAATTATAACACAATTAATGACGAAAATTGAGCATCGCATCGTTATCGCCTCAAATATACATAGCCTGATCAACTATGGTATAAATTCAGGATGGACCATTGGCTTCATCGCTGAGAGTAGTCAACCTTAAGAAACAATTTTCTATTTGCATCAAGTTTTGTGTGCGTATTCATAAAACGCGTTTACTTCTGGAAATCGAATTAGTAACCGTAGCAACTAAGCAGACCTTCACTCCACCTTACTATATAAAGTCGACAACATCAAAAAAAAAAATAATAAATAAATAAATAAATAAATAAATAAATAAATAAAATGTTACAACTGACACGTTAAGCTGAAGGGAACAAATAAACCCACTAGGAGCCGAGCCTTTGTCGCAACAATAAATATTAAACAAACACCCAAGTTAAATCAATTTAGAAGGGAAATGCAAACGAGTTACCAAGCATGGTAACGAAATTATCGAAAGGCATAAATAAAAGTAACAAAAAGATTTATTGCCACAACATCCATTTACTTTCGTAAAAATAATAAAATATAAAAAGTTTAGAAAAGTTTTTTTTTTATTGCGAAACGTAAACGTATTTTATTGGGTATAAAAGTAAACGTAAACGTAAACGTAAAAATAATAAAATATAAAAAGTTTTTTTTTATTGGGTATAAAAGTGGGTATTTTTTGAAGCGTAGAAAAGTTTTGGTGCTTCCGGGAATGCCTAAATGTATTTTATTGCGAAACGTAAACGTTTTACGCAACCAATAAAAATAAAATATAAAAAGTTTATTATTACTTTCGTAAAAATAATATATTGCTTGCTTGACGAAAATTTTAATTCGTTTGGTGTCCGTTTACGTTAATTGTTGATTTTTAGTTTACGCGATTTCACTATATAATGAGTGATGCCATCCCCTCTTTGTTCCTTGATCCTTTCAGTAAGGAAGAGCTGCTGAATGGATTGTAGGAACTAATGGTATGGAAATGTAGCTGCTATTGGCATAGCCCCTCTACTAGTGTGAAAGGGTGTTATATACTTCTTGATGATGCCTTCTCTTTCTCAATCCCTTTTTATTGTGGATGCTGGTTGAATGAATTGGGGTTGGATTGTGGAAGGAAATGTAGTCAAGAGTATATGGTTTTGGTGCTTTTGGTGAATTGGAAGATTGTTCCTCATGATCTGTTGGTGAAGCTTATATGGTTGTGTTTATTCGTATATTGTCAGAGTTATAATATTCTTCTTGTATTTTCTAGTTGAATGTTGTTCAAAGGTATAGGACATGTTTATACCTTTGTTATTCTGATATTTTTTTAGAACGGCGATTTTATAAAAAATAAAAAGCTAGCAAGGAGCTAGATTACAAAGAAATCAGACAAGGGTTTTTAAGCCACTCATTCCAACCAAATGAGGCTTTACATCTATACTTACACCAATAAAATGAACTAGAAACAACATTGTCAAATATAAATGCCTTTATGGGACTATTATCATCAAAAAAGATCTTGTTTCGATAGGACCATATGTGCCACCAAAGCGAATACCAGACACCTTCGAACATTTGCTTGAGCTTAGACTCCACGCGACATGAAATTAACCAAGTTTTCCACTCTTCATACGAATTAACTTCAACATAGTTAATGTTCCACCAACTAGCTATCTTACATCCAATTTCTCGAATCAAATAGCATTTAAAAAACAAGTGTTCCGATGACTCAACACCGTTCTCACAAATGGGGCAAGAAATGGATTGAATATAAATACCTCTCCGAGAAATATTAAATCGGGTAGGAAGAGCACCGTACCTTATTTTCCAAGCAAGGATGTTCACTTTAATGGGAACACATTTAACCCACCTAGTAGCATCTTTGACAATTGGAAAACGTATCTTATCAATTTTATTAGGAGCAGAAGCCACCGAAAACTCTCTCTACCTCTCCAAATTCCAAATCCACCTATCAGCCGAAGACACAAGATTGATCGATCTCACAACCTCAGCTAACGAATCTAGCTGCACCTGCTCGACACCCCCCCTGGTTTTACGCCGAAAAGAATTTTCTAGGTTGTTGTCGTTCAACTTTGTACTTACAGAAATCTCCTTGCAATTGTCAAGAGCAAACAGGCGAGGGCATAGGTCTTTAATGATTCCACCAGCATACCAACGATCCGTCCAGAACCTGGACGTGTCCCCATTGCCCAACTTAAGGTTCATAAAATCAAAAATGTTCATACCTTTATTTTTCAGAATCCGAACTTCGTTCACAATGGATGGCCAACACGATCGCCCTACTGCGTGACACCTTGATTCCACTTTATCGTAGTCCCCATGATTAGCAGTGATAACCTTCGCCCAAAGAGACTCTTTCTGAGTAAAAAATCTCCAAACCCACTTAATCATCAAACCTCTATTTAAAGCATATAGGCTGGATACACCAAGACCTCCATGTTTTTTGTCCGTCAAAACATAGTTCCACTTTACCCACGTTGCCTTATTGCTTCCTATCTTGTGACCATTAAAGAAGTGACCTCTTATGGATTCCAACACATGAAGGACCCTCGATGGAACTCTGAAAATCGACATATGAAATATGGGAATAAAGCCTAATACAGACTTCAACAACGTTAGTCGCCCTCCGATAGATAGAGTTTTCATTTTCCAATTGGACAGCCGACTTTTCACCTTCTCAACAACCTCCTTCCACGCTTGGATACGCGACATAGCTTCTCCCACTTTGGTGCCTAAAAATGAAAAAGAACTATTAAGCACGAGACATCCCAACTTAGAAGCCGCTTAATTTACATACGCATTCTCCACATGCGCCCCCATAATCTTACTTTTGCTCATATTTATCCTAAGACCTGAAGCATGATAAAAACAATCAAAACACATGTATCAAAGTATTAATGTTCCCGTCACTCCATTGAATAAAATATATTCACACCAAAAAACATAGCTATTGAGAAAATAATAAATAAAGAGGTAGAAGAATGATTGAACCACTGCATAAAATGACAATGATTTGGCCATGTGAGCGATGCCCATAGACTTTGATTCTAGCAATTTTCTCATTAATTACCGGATAATTTACAAACAATTATAAACGAATATTCTATAGTTCTATCTTTAAAATACAGCTATATATATATTTTTTCTCGTATGTCATGTAAAGTTGTTGCAACTTACAGAATAAATATTTTAGTTTCTTTCAAAAAAAAAGAATAAATATTTTAAATCCGAAATATAAATGCAAACTTGATTGCTAACTTTTTTCTTTTTAGAACGATAAGTTAGTTGTTAGTGATTCGAGCTTACAGTGACATCCAATTAGGCGGTATACAAGAACCTTACGGTAAAGCTTGAATCCGAGATCTCTTGCATGTGATAACAATGTTTCAAAGATTACTCTTAGTTGTCATCTGAGATAGCTCAGATGGTTCTTGATTGTTGACTATTAGTTATACTTTGGGATATCAAACATTACATTGTAACTATTTTTGGAAAGAAAATGAGTTCATATGCTTTATGACCATGTTTTATTGGACATGAAAAAGCATGTCATTTTGGTTCACACATTATAAATCAAGCCCCTTAAGTAAACCACGTACCCCCTGCCTTTTTCTTCCATGATTTATATAAACAAAAAAATAACAAGCAAAATTATATACCCTTTCATGTTCATAAGATTCTCTAGTCACTTAATTATAGTTTGGATAATCATAAAGATAATGGACTATCTCATCTTACTCAACATTAAAATAACTAGATGTGTTTCTCTGCTACATAAATGGTACATATAAACCCTTTTGAATTTCTTAACCTATAAGTTTGGTTACTTGATTTGCTACCTCACTTCTCTTTATAACACGATAATCCGCAATACGATAATATAGGGTACATCTTACTCAAAGATTGAAGTAACTACTCTTTTGAAAGACATACAAATATTAGTCAATATGTTTGATTGGATTCCTTCCAATATTAGTTTATTTATATTTGGATGATTTGTTAATCATGAGTGTCATAGTTATCTTGATTTGTCAATCATGAGTTGTCATAGTTATCTTGGGCTCAAGCCCATCCCCTTTGTAATCTATATATACTTTGTATTTTGATGAGAAATAATCAAGGAAATCAATTAGCCTTCACGTGATTTCTATCTCCTTACATGGTATCATGAGCATGTTATATCCGGGACCTAGTCGGCCACCATGAACCGCTGCCTCAATACCACCCCGTCAAACCCTATAAATCACCATTATCAAAATATAGTTGTCAGTCATCATGAGCCGCTTCTATCCTCTCCAAAAAGAATCAAATCTCTCTATCTTCATTCTCAAAACCTAACAGTCGGCCGTCATGAGCCGCTTCTTTCATCTCAAAAAAGAATCAAATATCTCTATCTTCATTCTCAAAATCTAACTATCGGCCGTCATGAGCCACTTCTATCCTCTTCAAATAGAATCAAATCTCTCTATCTTCATTTTTAAAACTTAACTGTCGGCCGTCATAAGTCGCTTCTATCATCTCAAAAAAGAATCAAATCTCTCATCTCTATTATCAAAACCCTAGTCAAGGAAATCAATTAGCCTTCACAGAGTTTTCTATCTCCTTACAACAAACACACATGAAAATATATACATCTCACATTTGTCTAAAGTCTACGTTAAAATCTGAACTAACAACTACTTAGTTGAAGAGCATTCGTAGTCTCATTGCCAAGTATCACCACTACGGTCTAAAGGTATCAACTTTCAAAAGTTTATAATATCATTTTTCACAACCATATTTATTTTATTTTATTTGGTTCTACTACGAGGAGTTCTCACCAATTTTTTAGCGAGTGAACTAATCTCTCACAGAAGTTTGCATGATACCTTAGAAAAAATGCCATTAGCAACAATTATTTTAACAACAATAGAGAAATTGTTGCTAAATTGTGCTTTTAGCATTTAATTTTAGCAACGAAATTGTTAACAAAGTTGCAATTTTTTTAGCAACAAAAAAATTTGTTGGTATTTCTACAAATGACCATAAATATTTGTTGTTAATTTAGTAACAACTTCAGCAATTTCGTTGCATTCTAAAATTAGCATAAGTCGAATTAGCAACTAACACCAATTGATGCTAATTCGACCAATGCTAATTTTAGAATGCAACGAAATTGCTTAAGTCGTTGCTAAACTAGGAAAGTTTAAAAAAAATCGAATATTTAGGAAAGTTTACACTACAATTGTTTCGTTAGAAGAGCACTCGCCCCCCAGGCCCCCTCCCTATCTCCGCCACTGACAACATCCCTACCAATTGAGATTTTTTTCATACCTAAAGCTCACCATATGCATCACACCATAAATTTGTTTATACAATAGATATTGTGTGGAAAAAGGTCCAAAAAGTTGTGCTTGATTAATAAGAGGGAGCATGGGTGAAATAATTATAAAGATAAAGGTTGAACGAGTTAATGGTTATGGTTCCGTTGAGTATGGGACCATTGGCTTGGTTGTGGGCCAAAATAAATCGAACCCGTAAACACGCATAAGTTACGAGTCAACCTGGCTCACTCCTTCATTGTACGCGTTGCCGTGACCAAGTCATTTCTACTCTTTTTTCACTTGACCAAAATACCCTTGCCATTTACCAAAATAAATCTGCAAAAACTCATCACAGGCTCGTATCGACGAGAAAACTCTACCTCGTGCACTTTTTGGGTGACGACTAACCTTCTTTATGGACTTAGCCTTAGACAATTCGCACAAGTCTCAGTAATATTTAATGATAAGTTGAGATTAAATTTAGAGCCTATTTCATCAAAGTCTCACTTAACTTGTCAATTGAACGTTTTGCGATGATAGAGAGCAACACCTTAATAGTTTTGTCAATTGAACGTTTGGGGACAAGTAACTTTTTAAGGTCATGCTCTTGTAATATTGTATAGATTTGCAATCGAATACTTAATATGCGAGGATCCAAAACTTTCGTGTGATTTAATAATTAATATGCGAGACAAAACTTTAGTGAAAAGTTATAATATTAGCAACAAGTTGTTAGACAAGCGGTGAATGTGTCGATAATATCAACAAGGCATCATTATTTAGTTTTAAATGAACACTTAACATGCTCACTTCTCTGATAAACACGTTACATTTTCGTCACTGTACCTATGCAAAGATTTCAAAAGTCAATATCAAGTTTACGTTTTTATACCTACATTCTAATAGGTTAAAGAAAACAAATTGAAAATGGACAAAAAGATTACCAATTCCAAGGGGTAAATTAGTCAAACTAAAAAATTTCCAAAAGCCTAACCCTACAACCTATAAACACACTACAACACACACTATATACACACACAAGAGTAAATTACACCGTTGGTCACTTAAGGGCCATTTGGTTCGTTGGAAGTTTCTGATGTAATTGTACTCTATTAAAAGAATTATAATTTGGATGAATTTTTTTTTTTTTAAATTTTTTTAGAACGGCAACTTTATTAAAAACCACTAGCAAGAAGCTAGAAAATTACAAGGAAATTAAATAAGGATGCTGAATCCAGCTATCTATGTATATGTATAGAAGTAGAAGAAAAGGGGAGCATATTGATGATACAAAAAACATATACAACTAGAACTTAATGATTTTTTGGAATGGAAGATAATTTAAATCAAACACCAAAAATCACAATATAATAAACCAAACACGAAACTGTAAGTTTCAAGAAACTAGGATAAATAATTACATCACACACCAAAAATTATATTTACATGTGCAATGAAAAAAAAGATGAATACCCTGCATCATAGAACAGTGTTGATATGGAGTGCTTTTAGTAGTGAAGTTGTCATTTGCTTCACCAAAACTTGACCACCAGAGCTTTGACCATCTCTGTGTTCTTCGATTAAATTCTGAAGTTTTTGAGGCAAGTCGTTTTCTACAATTAGTTGTTTTGGACGTGGGTGATGTTCGTATACAGCCTGTCACAGAATACAAAAAAAATAGATATTCATCTAGATATGACGAACAACCAAATATAAACTAATAAAACCTTAATTTTCAATTTGAAGAAGTCAGTCCCCAAAAAGGGAATTGATGGATGGTACATTCCTTTTACATGCAGAACACGTGACATAAAGTAGCATACAAAAAAGAATAATACGTATCCAACCTTTATTAATTTGAGCAAATTGAGACGAGCTATAGCGTGATCAAGCCTCGATATGAGCAATGGTGTTAATTCATTAACAGCCAATGTTGTATTAATACGAGATGATTTCCTGCAACAAGAGATCATGGCTCTAGTTCCTCCATCGTCAACACCGAACCACTCTCCCCATTCTCCTTCGACGCCTTTTGCCTCCACAGCTCCACTTTTTCATGCCTATGCTTCCTCATGTGCCCACCTAACATCTTCCCAGTTTCAAACACTTTCGTACACATCGAGGCTTGTTAATGGATTAACACCATTGCTCATATCGGGATGGGATCATGAGAAAACCTAATTTTGGTGGAAAACCTAGAAAACCCAAACAAATGCCCTAAAAACCAAACAGATGCCCTAATTTTTTCAGGCTAAAAATTGTTTTTTCAAGCAAATATGGCCTCGATTTACTCTCTGTAAAAATCCAAAAAAACCAAACAGATGCCCTAAAAAACTAAACAGATGCCCTAAAAAATCTTTTATATAACCTGAAAAAAATAGGGCATCTGTTTGGTTTTTGAGTTTTTTACAGACATTATATCGAGGCCATGCCAAAAGTTCAATATAGACCCGATATTTGTCATAGATCCAATGAACCAATCATAGCCACTCATTTTTTCATCAAAAATAAAAAAACTCATTTTCCACCTCTTTTTAAAAAATAAAATATCTTACAAACGGT
>BQNB010079627.1:6151-30183 GCA_026074375.1 Tanacetum coccineum | reverse complement strand
ATCTAAAATCACAATCAAAATCAAAAATTGAAATCTTAGAAAAAAAAGCCCTAAAATTTACCATAAAGTCAAAAAATATACCTGATGATTTTTCTGCCTATCGATCTTGTTGGATGTACACAAACAAAAGATTAGAGGTGTTGAAGATGGATTTGGATCTGTGTTTTAGAGAGAGATCAGTTAAAGAGAGAGAAAAGAGAGGATGTGAGATGTGTTGTGAATAAGATGATGGAGGAGAGTGACACGTACCAATGCTACGTGTTTTGTTGAGAGAGATGGGTCGAGTTCTCATTTATTATACCCGATTAAAACCCGACATTTATGATGCCTTGGGGAGGCAATCTCACTCTTTAATTATATTGTAAAATTATATTTTTGCCTTCCATTTTATTTCTAATCCTAAACACGTAGTAAAAGAACTTTAATTATATACTAAACATTTTTTTTCTCTATTAAACTCAAAATTTAGTTATAAAATCAATAAACTTGTAAAATTTTCAATTAGTAAACTTTACATACTTAATTCTTTTTATGCGTGATAACAAATATCTCTCAAATTTGTGTAGAACAAAAACTTCTTCACGTTATCATGTCACATATCTTACAAATATAACATTCTCCGATTTGGTTTTGTTTAATTTGATGTATTTAGTTGTTAATTTTTGAGAGAAAAAAAATTGCGACGCTTTTGCACAAGTTTGTTTTTCCTTTTACAGCTCATCGGAACAAAAATTTTTTTCCCCCTCACATAAAATATCCTGGCTCCGCCCTTGGTTGAGATCAACATAGACCCAAAATTTAACATAAATCTAATGAACCAATCCTAGCCACTTATTTTTTCATCAAAATAATAAAAACTCACTTTTCACCTTTTTTTAAAAATAAAATATCTTGCAAACGGTAAATCGTCAAACGACAAAAAACACACCATCACGACAAGTATTTTTTTTATCTTTCGGTAGACATCCACTTCGATATACTTTCGAAGAACTTTTTTTTCGATTTTTTTTCCAGTCACGTCTGAAAAATAACATATGATTTGTATCACAATCACATGTGATTTCATAAAATCACATGTAATGTGATTTTTTCCAGGCGTAACTAAAAAAGAAGTCCAAAAAATGTCGTCGAAAGTATATAGAAGTGCCCCTTTATAGATAGTTGATTTAATTCTCGTCTCGATAATATGTTTTGTTTTGCGTAACGATTAACAGTTTGTGAGATATTTAATTTTTAAAAAAGATGTGAAAAATGGGTTTTTATTACTTTAAAGAAAAAATGAGTGGTTATGATTGGTTCATTGGGTCTATGCTAAATTTTGGATCTATGCTGAACTTTTGCCATGGTTTATATACCTCAGTTTCGTTTTTAACTTTTTATATTATACATGTGTCTATATAATATAAAAGAGACGATGTCGATATCAGTCACTGTAGAACTATTACTGTTAGGGGACGTTTGGAATGATGGAATGGAAAGGTGAGAAACGGAATGAGAAGGATTTCTTTAGTTTTTTTTTGTAAAGGGTTACCCCGGTAAAGTATATTAAAACCGAAAAAAATTTAAGTACAAATGGAATGTTGCTGAAGTACCACATTAACCTCAAGCTAAACAGCTTGATAAACACCTAAAACTAGAGCTTATGACATGCCATAAACTCTTACAACTCTAGAAACAACTAATTGCAACTAGAACACATAACACAACTAAACAAGCTAACCTAGCTGCACGCCGTGAAATGATGATTCCACCAGCTTTTGTATAGTGTTGCCTATTGTTTTTGAAATAAGTTAGCCGATTCATCATATACATTTTCCACATCTTCTTCGTCTTCTTCTTCTTCATTTAAGGCAGAAAAAGAATTAGACATGGAGAGATTATCTTTCTTAGATGAATTATCAGTCGTCTTCAACATAAGTGTCGATTGAGTATGTTATATAACCCACAAAGTAGTTCCTTCTTTTGGGTTTGCAATTGTTGATCCGCTTTAGGCTCATATCTAACATTATGTTTAAACGAAAGACCAGTAAACTGACCGCCATTAGTAGACTTGGACTTACCTTTCCTCTTCTTCGTTTTACCCATCGTTTGGAAACCATCATTAGTCTTCTCAGCATTAGAGGTAACAACATTAGAAGTCTAGCAACAATAGGAGGAATCGCCACTTGTTTCTAGGGAATAGGTCATGAACATGACCAAAAATTATTAAATGTTTCACATCTGGACGGCCTCCTTTCATATCAAAACGGGAAGGTTTCTTTTGGTATATCATCCTCAGTAAAGAGATGGTATCACCAATGTATATATGTAACTGCATCCACGAGATCAGCTCTTGAATTTTACCTCAATTAAGCACCGAGCAAAACTACTCCTACCCCACGAATCATTACACATGGAGCTTGTGTATGAATCAAGCATAACAGGTTTACCAATAAACGTAGCAATTAGACTAATATCATTCTCTTCAAAAACTTGAATAGGAACATCAAATCATTACACATGATTTCCTTAGTTTGGTACATCAAATAATGAGAATAAAGAATTAAAATATGATTCTTTGGAAAACAAATCTATTCTTTAAAAAAATGGAGAATTGTGAGAATTACCAACTTGAGAATCAAAAAACTATGTAAAAAATGGGACAAATCATGTGTGTGGCACATGCTTTTCATTTACGTTGTTGTTCGTTAAAATTTTTTTAAAAAAAATCGTTTTTAAAATCTTAATTTTTTAAATAAATTTAATTTTTTTTTACTTTTTAAATTTAATAAAAACTTATTTTTTAAATAAATTATGAAAAAATAAAAAAGTTAAAACTTTTTACGTTTTACTTTATTTTTTTTACTTTTTTTATTTTTTCTAAACTTTAAAAAAAATTAATTTTTTTCGTAGAAAGAAAATTTATTTTTTTTATAAAAAAAATTAGCTTTTAAAAAAATTTAAAATTTAAAAAGTACGAAAAAAAATAATTTTTTTTATAAAATAAAGATTTTAAAAAGTTTTATATTTTTTTAAATCTTTTACGAAAAATATTTTTCTAAATATAAACCTACGAAAAAAGATTTTTTTTTTTAAAAAAAATTAAGATTTTACAAAGTACAATTTTTTTTTAAAACATGATATTTCTCACATTGATTCTATAATGGGTACCAAACATATGAATCTATCCTCTTTCTTTGGACCTATTCTCTTTCTTTACGATTCCATTCTTTACTTCATTTCCATTCTTTGCGATTCAGTCGCACCCAAACGGCCCCTTAGTATACGTGTGTGTAAGCATATGAGTATATTTACATGTATGTTTTTTTTAACGGCAACTTTTATTAGAAAGCTAGCAAGGAGCTAGAACAATTACAAAGCAATCAAATAAGGATGTTGAAGCCAACAATCCCAAGTAAACTTTAGATTACATCTAGAATTACTCCAAATGAAAGAACGAGAAACAACATCATCGAACAAAGTCTCTTTGCGCGGTTTCTTGGAAGCAAAAAGAAGCTGGTTACGGAAATTCCACAAGCACCACCAAGACACATAAAAAACGCCTTCTAGGATCCCTTTAAGCTTGGAGCCCAATCGAATAGAATTAAACCACTCCAACCAGCCCGAATAAGAATCAACAGGGCTCCAAGAAACGTTCCACCATCGACATATAAGCCGAGAAATAGCTAAAGCCACGTCACAGGAAAAGAAAAGATGGGATGTATCTTCCTGCAAGACATTACATATCGGACATAAAGAAGATTGCACCTGAATACCACGTTTGAGAAGGTTAGACCTAGTGGGGAGGCGATCAAGGTGGAGTTTCCACGCGAAAACATTCACCTTAATAGGAATAGTCTTAATCCATCTCGTAGCAACATTCTCTTTTGGAAGTAGAACCTCGTCCACAAGGTCACGAGCATCTTTAACACAAAAGTCCCCATCCCCGTTCAAGTCCCAAGCCCATCTATCATCTACATTAGAAAGAACCTTCGACCTAACCAAATCCTGAATGTTTTCGAGCTGCTGAGTTTCCACACCTCCCCTGACATGGCGACGAAAAGAGCTATCGATCTCGCCTTGCATTTTAACCGCAACTGAACATTCCTTCCCCAGCACCAGAACCTTGCCGCCTATTGTACCTGTGACAACATCAGTCCTCATAACTTACCGCAGGATGAGAGGATCTGCACCTCCCCGCCATCCATCCATAGTTTCGAAACTAGCCTATACTCAGGAGTCTTAAAACGGCCACTGCAGTGCATGCTAACTCGTTTCAGCACCGACTAAAAGTGTATTTTATTATTTAAATTCAAGTTCTGTTAATATTTCATGTGTAATAATGCAAAAAATCCTTATTTTATACGGCTCAAGATCTGACAATTTTATTTCTTGTATTTTTTTTGGCGTCCCATACACTATGCAGAATAAGCCGATGTATCCCGTGAGAGGACAAGATTGTAGTCGAGCAATTCACACTACGACTTTACAGATAATGCAATAACCGGATTGACAGATTGTCATCCAAAATCTTTCAAAAATCAGTTCGTATACCAACCGTTCAATACAGCACACTCGACCGATAGTGCTTTTATTATATAGCCGTAAGGAGCGTTTCAGAGCTTTTCATATTTTTGAAAATTATATTGAAGGACGCCTTTCGTATAAAATGCGACTAGGTTGCTTTCGCTCATACCGTGGGGTTGCGCGTCTCTTATCTTTTAAACTTTTTTTAAAAAACCCCTAAGTTCTGAACTTACTACAGCCAAAAACACCCAAAGTACTCTAGTGCCGAGATGGTAGGCGAACCGTAACCTCAATCACTAAGAGCGCCCAATGAACAACTCGCATACAACGATTCGTGAGCAAGATGACCCACACATATCAACCAAATCCAAATTTATATAAATTGGAAAAGTTGCCTTAGATATTTAAAAACAGGGGGTAGGCATTGAAACTGGCCATGGTAAAATTTTTTATTAATGCCCGTTTAAGATTATATGAGACAGATACCTAGTACACTGAACAAAAAGCCACATACCTGTACACGGTGAACAAAAGTAAACGTGTCTACAAGATTTGTTGATTTAGCCATGTAAAATATACTGACATGTCAAGAATTACACTGTTCTCATTAGGCATACACAGCAGGACTTAATATAATTGTAAGGTAAAGCCTAGAATTCACCTAACTCATGACCACAAAATTATTCCCCTCCATACATCCATGGCGGGGTGCAGGATTCAATATTATTTTTTTCTCATACGGTGTGTGTTGTTCTTGATGTCCTCAACTGAAAACCCACATACCAATCTTTTTATTTCCATTCTCCTCTATCCAGCCCACAGGCACGCGAACAATAGCGAACCCCCACCACACCTCCCCGACGACTCCTCGTCACAAGTTATATCATCGTAGAAAGACCCAAAGAACCCGCAACTCGCTTCCCGGGCTATAAAAAAAACAGATAGAAGTATAATGTAGAACTAACCATAACTGACGATATATTGGCTGAATCACCAACTAAACACGCTTAAAAGCAGCATACATAATCGGTCGGGCCATATTATAACTTTACCCACACGGCCCACCAAATTATAGAGTAGTTGATTACAGAATCATTTAACATCCACAGAAATGCAATTTATTAGTTAAAGTTTTATTTTTGTACCACTAACATCCAAAAACTTTACCCGCAGCAGCTGGACCTTATATTATACAATCAACTTATATCTTCCCGGTAATAAACCCGCTATAACATCTGCTAATATGTTCGCTTAAATAGGAGGTAGCACAAGCTCAATGAGCAAATTAGCTAACAATTATGGCTTGGCTAAATATCTTTCAAGGACCATGGGTTTATTGAAACTGGAACCGTCCGGATGCCGAAAAAAACACGTGACGTTGTTTGAAGCCCCTCCCCTCGACACCACGCGTGCCCCTCCCGACCCCGCCCATGAAATCCATAAGCGCCCCTGCCCCCCATCTGCACCTCCATATGAGCCCCGAACCCCAAAATAACCAAGCGTCCCACGATCCACCAGCTAATCATCAATAGTACACAAACCCCGCGAAGAACCAGAGACTGATATCAATATGACAAACTCGAACCACTATATCATAAAGCACCGCCACACCAAAATACATTAAGGAACTGGAACAATCACAGATCAACTCCAAGTGCAAGGAACCCCTGTGTGCCCTACGCCCCGACGCAGCACCATACCTCATTTTTCACTCCCAATCCAAACCCCCACTACCACACCAATCAATCCACCTCCTGCCCTAATAACCGCCACCCAATCCTGCAACATATATAACCCCTTGTGTTCACAATAAAAAAGCCTCAACTCAACAAATCCAATTTCTAATCATATCCCGTCATCTCCAACAACTCAAGTTTCAAAGTCAAATCGAAAAGAAAACAAAAAATGATCTCAGCATTCGTTTCGTGTGTGTCGGATATGAATCATCACGACCTTTTTTAAGATCTATACACACGAATGAATAAAAAATCATCACGGATTTGTAATGGTTAAACCCATTTTTTGTTTTACAAAATTAAAGAAAGATTAATAACAACTATGTTATATCCATAATCTTTTGTATTGATTAACACAAATTAAAACACCATCCTACCTCGAGAACCCAAGAAGGATCTTGATGCCGCAAGTACCTTGTGTTCTTCATGGGCTACAATATCTTACAAGATTTAAAGGGTTGGTGTTAAGATTTCGTGTAGTTTTACGAGTATTGGAACTGTCCTTGTACTTTTGACAAGCAATGATAAGAGGCGTGTTTATTTTTTTTGGAAGAGAAAACGTAAAGTAGGGGCCGGTTTGACTGTGGAATAGATGGTATAGGGGTTAGACATGTGAGAGGAAAATTAGGGCTATTTTTACTTTACACCCTTCAAAACTTAATTTGGACATTAACGGACGTGTCAGACTCGTTTTTCGGCATTTCTCAACATTCACGGGTCTAACCACCCGGAATACACATAATACAATAAACCTTCAAAAAGGGATTATTAAACACAATAAACCAAAATTCGTCACATATCTCATAAAATCACCACCGTCAACACGGTACAAAATCTAAATAAACTGACAAAAGTCAAATAGTCAAAGGACTATAAATGGAATATTCAAAACACAAAAAGGGCAAATGTTACATAATTATTCATTCACGGTTTTTTCTTGATTTAGTAAATTACCGTAAAAGTCGATTCTTGTTACGATTTAAATCATAGACTTGGAAAATCCCGTGAACGTTAATTAATTTCAACAACACAACAAACACGATACATAACACTAAAAACGATCCAAATAAGATACACTAAAATAGCAAACGGCTAAAGATTCGGATTACGATGACAAGTGGTCACGAAGTTCATTTGGTATCTCTTATTTGAGATTGAAGTGGGTTTTACGAAGGCGTCTACTTATTTCATCATCGAGACTTCCTTCTAATTTCTACCCCTTTTCTTCAAGCCTACTCTATCGATTGATGAATTGCTTGAACGTATTCAGCTATGATTAAGACTTGGATTATCTAGTTTCCAGCTGTCGGGGTGGTTGGTTGAAGACCTGGATAACTATCACTTAAAGGAGTTACGTTGTAGTACTCAGTGTTACACGCAGAAGTTGATGTGGATAATTTCAAGAGGTGATGTACTTCTTATACTTTTTTGGTTGAGTATAGAGTACTTATAGATCTAATCTTGCACCGTTCTTCAATCAACAACAATGCAAGATTAAGTAACAAATTTGAAAGATTCTACTTCATTTTCAAGTTTGGTATATCGGGTTTTCTTCACCATGTGGTCACAAAAATAGCCGATAGAATACGAGATTGGTAAGTTAGCTAGAGAGTTTAAAGGTTGAGATGTAATCAGCAATTCTCACGGGATAACTGAAGCTATAGAACGTCAATGGCACTTCACTGTCTAAGCAAAATCCTTCAAAGTTATTCAAATGTCTTTCATAACGTTTCAAGATTGTTTCTTATAACAAGAACTTCTCGAGTATATGGACGTACACGACAATGATGCTTCCGAGAGTTCGCAACCATCATGGGGGAAAATGTGTACATCTAGGACTTAGTTGACTTTGATGTTACCAGGTCAACTTCTAGGAGGAAGTAGTGTAGACTACTTTACTTAGTATGGTTTATGAAGTATACTGCACGTGAGAAGAATTGTTGCTGATTTCTCGCATGTACCTCCGAACGAATATTCACCAAGACCTAATGAAAAGTAGCAGTAGTATTTGATGTGGTTTTCTACTTCTACAAAATTTTGTTGTGCACGTTAATGACAAATAGAAGTTTTTTCTAGCTACATTAAAGTTTTTGAATCTGATCAAAATAGGGATGTTGGTTTGGGGGGAAGCTGATTCAGAAACTTTGTCAAAAAGGAGTCAATGAAGAAAGCTTTTCAAGACATGTTGCATGAATTAGGGGGAAGTTAATCCAACTCATGCATACTACAATGGTTCCTGTACAAGTAAAGACACTGAAGATCCAAGCTGGAGTACAAGTTTCAAGACCAGGAGAACTCAGAAGACATCTTCAGCTTTGGAAGCGCTTTGGAAGACTTTATTTGTGTTGTATTTGTACCTGATAGGAACATTGTAAGTAATTCCGTATGTCCACATATTGGGGGAAGATTGTTAGCCTTAAAATATGTTGACTTATCCGGAATTACATTAGTTATCATTAGGCAAGACTCGCAGGGACTAGAATTGTTAAGTTAGAATAGTTTCCCTTGTCTTGACCTATAAATACCCCCTCTATACTTCCATGGAGGGGTGAGGATTCATTTTGTATCTCATAAGGTGTGTGTTGTTTCTCTTTCTAAAAGCACACACATCTTTCCTTTCTCTCTCTAAATAATAATATGGCTACTTATTTGTTTAATCCTCCCCGACCTCCGGATCATATCTTGTTAGTGATTTCTTATTATTAACAAAGCTCCTATATGTTGAAGATGAAGAGCTACTTGGACATTTTGGAACGCTTAGGCTATGCTATGCCAAATGAACTTGGTGTGAGTCTCATCTTGAATTCTCTCAACAAGGACTATGATCAGTTCGTTCAGAACTATAATATGCATAACATGGGGAAGACGATAGCTGAATTGCATGCTATGCTGAATCTCCATGAGAAAAGTATTCCAAAGAAGGTTGAAACTCCCGCTGTGTTAGCTATACGGGCGGGTAAGATCCAAAAGGACAAGAAGAAACTGCAAGGGGCAAAGGGTAAGGGCGAGGGAAAGAATAAGCTTGCTTATGCTCCCAAGACCAAGATCCCATCGTCGCCTAAGAGAGATAATCCGGCAAAGGACTCTGTCTGCCACCACTGCAATGAGGTGGGTCTTGGAGGAGAAATGTCCGTTCCTACAGTGAGTTGAAGAAGAGACGAATGCTAGCATGGCTAGTACTTCAGGTATCTTCACTATAGAACTATATGCTTTTCCCAATAAGACTTGGGTATATGATATAGAATGTGGTACTCAAATCTGTAATACTTCGCAGGGTCTTAGAAGAAGCAGGAAGTTAAAACATGGAGCTTTGAGTCTTTACATGGGCAATGGAATGCGTGTAGTCGTTGAAGCTATTAGAAATTTTGATTTAGTTCTTCCTAATGGTTTAATAATTATATTAGACAACTGTCATTTCGCACCTACTATTACTAGGGGTGTTGTTTCAATTTCTCGTTTGGTTAACAACGGTTATATTCATACATTTACAAATTATGGTATTACTGTTTCGAAAGATAATGTGTTTTATTTTAATGCAATTCTAAGTGATGGTATTTATGAAACATATATGCATAATCTTATCCAAATGTTAGTTCTATGTTTAATGTTAGCAACAAAAGAGCCAAACATGCGTTGGACTCTTCTTATCTATGGCATTGTCGTCTTGGTCATATAAACAAGAAACGCATGGACAAGCTTCAGCGTGATGGGATCTTGCAACCCACTCACGATGAATCACTTGAGAAATGCAAGTCTTGTATATCTGAGAAGATGGCGAGCAAGCCTTTTTCCACATCAAGCGAAAAGAGCTAAGGATCTATTAGGACTTATACATACTGATGTATGTGGCCCTTTTAAAACTGTGTCAAGAGAGGGTGCTAGTTCTAGTTACTTCATCACCTTTACAGATGATTTCAGCCGTTATGCGTTATGGTTATGTTTACTTGATGAAACATAAACATGAGGTGTTTGAAACATTTAAGGTCTTTCAGAATGAAGTTGAAAATTAACTCGGTAAAAAGATAAAGGTTATTCGATCCGATTGAGGAGGCGAATACCTGAGTCATGAGTTTGTTAATCACATGAAAAGTTGTGGTATTGTATCCCAACTTACTCCACCTTATACACCACAACATAATGGGGTGTCTGGGAGGAGGAATAAAACTTTACTTGATATGGTTTAATCTATTATAAATCTAACAACTCTCCCAAAATCCTTTTGGGGATATGCTCTCGAGTCTATAGCTCGCATTCTCAATATGGTTCCAATCAAGAAGGTTGAAAGGACGCCTTATGAAATATGGCACGGGAAAGCTCCTAAGTTGTCCTATTTAAGGGTTTGGGGTTGTGTGGCACTCGTGAAACGAGACACGCCTGACAAACTTGATTCTAGATCCATTAAGTGGTATTCTTTGTAGGATACCCAAAAGGAAATGATGGGTTACTCTCTAATATCCACTCGAGAATAAGATTTTTGTTGCTTGAAATGCTAAGTTCTTTGAGAAAAGCCTCATGGTACAAGAAGAGTCATGGACTTCTCGAATCGAGTGGGAGTGACGGCGGACTTAAATTAATTCAAGAAGAAGATACACTAAAAATACTAGCGAAGTACATATGACGGTCGCGCCATTTCGATGGTCGAGCCCCAAAATGTTGAGTTTCCCCTATTTGTAGATCGCAAGGAAAGGGATACCTTCACATTAGCCACCAGATTATATGGCTTCTTTGCTGATGTTGAGGATTATGAATTGATGATTTATGAACATCCTAATTCAAGGTTTGCATTATCAGATCCTAAATTTTACAAATGGCTTGAAGCTATGAATAGGAAAATGCAATCCATGAAAGATAACCAAGTCTGGGTTTTGGTTGATCTTCCTCCTAATGGTCGAACTGTTGGGAGTAAATGGCTTTTTAAGAAAAAGACTAACATGGATGGCAATGTACACACCCTTAAAGCTCGTCTTGTAGCAAAAGGCTATACCCAAACCTACGGTGTAGATTATGGGGAAACCTTCTCTCCTGTTGCAGACATTAGAGCTATATAGGATTCTTTTAGCCCTAGTCGGTTTTTGACTATGAGATTTGGCAAATAGATGTCAAAACCGCCTTTCTAAATGGTCACCTAAGTGAGGACGTATATATGGTGCAACTTGAGGGGTTTGTGGATCCGAAACATCCCAACAAAGTATGCAAACTTCAACGTTCCATTTATGGATTAAAGCAAGCATCTAGAAGTTAGAATAAAAGGTTTGATGTAGAAATCAAGAAGATTAGTTTTACTCAAAATCCTGATGAGCCATGTATATATCTCAAAGCTAGTGGGAGTAATTTTGTATTCCTAATCTTGTATGGGGGTTGCTGATGACATATTACTCATAGGAAATAATGTTACAATGCTGCAGAAGTTAGTTCTTGGCTTTGTAGTGTTTTTCTATGAAAGAAATAGGAGAATGAGAAGAAGCTCAGATACGTTCCTTGGAATCAAGGATATTACTTGATAGATCTAAGGCGGTTGATTGCTCTTAGTCAAAGTGCTTATCTAGAGGAAAAATCTAAAGGAACTTTGATGGTGAACTCCAAAAAGGGGTGGTATTACTCCCTATAATTGAAAAAGCTTGAATATATGAAAGTCCCATGGCCCTATCGGTGCTAAAACACCTAGTGAGGTACAACGTATGCAAAGAGTTCCTTATGCTTCGGCTATAGGTTCAATCATGTATGCGGTCAGATGTACTAGACCTGAAACTATTCTTAAGTATTTAAGGAATACTAAAGATATGGTTCTTGTGTATGGCTGAAGCGAGCGAGAAAGTATTTGTTATGCTGGGATGTTAGTGTTCAAACAGAATAAAGGACGAACTACCAAATCCCAAACGAGATATATGTTCGTACTTAATGGTGGAGCCGTAGACTGGAAGAGTGCCAAGCAAAGCACTACTGCCATGTCTTCTACAGAAGCCGAGTACATTGTTGCTGCTGGAGCATCAATGAAAGCTTTTTGTCTGGTGAGCAATGATCGTAATAAGTTTATGATGGGGTGGCGGGGGGGGACTTGGAAAATGTCGTGCCATAGAATAAAAGACTATGGCGAATGCTTTGTACAATGGAGCCTACAATAGCAATCGCCAATGATCCCAAAATTTTAAAGGGAACCAGACATTTTCAGAGGAAATATCACTACATTCGTGAAGTAATTTAAGAATGTGAGATTGTTCTTAAAAAGTTCACATAGATGACAACGTAGTTGATCTATTTACAAAACCAATACCGTTTAATAAGCATTATGAACATGTTATGGCGATTGGAATTGTTCCTGCTAGTAGTCTCATGTAAATTTGTGATTTGGTAGTTAGTATTTGGATAATAATGGATTGTTAAACGATTGTTTTGTTTTGACATGAATTAAGTATAATGGTTTCTTGTTTTCATTTTTATAATATTTTTTTTCCGTGTCTCTATATTTGCATGTTTATATCCATTGAATGACTTGTAGCATTCATAAAGCTTTATCCTTACCAGTTGAAATATGGGAGTATTGTTTAGATAAGGTAAATGTGAGATGTTTGGTTGTCTTATGGGAATATGTAAAGATAGATTCTGCAACTTCACATGTTATTTATAAGGTTAAATATTGGATACCCGCACATGAGTTAATCACTTTATGGATCGGCTTACATGGGAGAGATTACACACCATGGTGCAAGTCATGTTTTCCTTTGTACTTGAGATGCTAACGAGGGTTTTGCATGTATGGATAGCATATCTTGACTATAGTCATACCTATGTTGTCAAACAAGTAGTGATAAGGGCTATTTTGCTAAAAGTTTTGACGTGCATGACGGACACGTTAAAGTTTTAAAATAAATTTGTTCCTCCATGTGTGTGGAAGTAAGATACTTATTGGGCCCCTCGTTGGGTTAATTAGATATTTGCATGGTCGTGTCCAAAGTGTAGTTAAGATGTTTCTTTTTACATTTGGTGATCTGAATCACATACCAGAACTGATGCGAGAAACAGAACGTTGTAAACTTATGGAAATGGACTATTGATCCATATCCAATATATAACTTGTATCTGAAAACAAAAGGATAGGACTGGACTATTAACCATTGTAGGCTGAGTTGTTTACCAAAACTGCATACTCAGGTATTTCTGAAAGAATTGATGATGTTGCTAGACTATTCGTCAATGTTAATATGTTATATTATATGACAAAGACATTCGCAAGTTGGAGCTATTGGTTTGTGCTCATGTCATATGAATATTTATACAGCTAGAAATACGTGAGCCTACGGGGTCACACACGTTTACACTTAGATGTCATTCTATTAATATTTTATTAAATATATTTGTATATTTATTATTTATATTAATATATGATTCGACGAAAGAACACTAACGGTCGTTAATTAGTTCGTTATGAATAATTAACTATAAAGGTTTTTCAATTAATGGATAATTAAATATAATCAACCATAAATATTAGAAAGGGGCAATCACATTTATATCCTTACGAAAACACAAATATTACATCTCTATCCTTCTCAGTTTTGTAACTTACGTCATTATCCTCTCATAAACTTTTTTAAGTACTAATCAATATCATTCCTAAACTTGGATTTACATTAATATCGTTGCCACACTTTTAATTATTTTCATTTTGTATCTTTCTCAAACCTTTTAATTTTGAATATATATATAGAAAATCAACATTTTCTACTCAATTACTCGAAGTTAATAAATAACATATGAACAAATAAATATATTTGATCACCAATATGTTCTCTTTCATTATTTAAATCTAAAACTTTTGTAATTACATCATTTATTCGATTCTTTCGCCATTTGAGGCAAAAACGTATTATAAACATTATATATAATTCATGATCAATATAAAAGATAAAATAATAGTATCATAATTAAAATCTAATTTAATTATGATTTAATTGAGTTTTGACATATATATCTTTTTAATAGTATAAGAAGGATAGTATGTAATTACAAAAGTTTGAAAGGAAGTCTGATGTATACAAAGTTAAGAAGGGTATTTACGGTAATATTGTTTTTTAGAAGGTTTACATGTAATTTCTCCCTATTATATAAAGTCAAAAAGTAACAACAATAGGTTTTGGGTTGAATTCGACGGCCCTAGCCCAAGTAGGGGTGGGATTGGGTTTTGAGCTATCATTTTCCTCCAATGTATGTATTTTAGGGTAAACCCGTAAATTTCACCGCCTCAGTATATAAGGTGGACCATATTATAATGCATAATTGTATTATCCACTTCTCGTCGGACCTCTCTTGGTCGACAATAAACATTAATCAACCTTTAGGGTTTTTGTTGGTACGGTTTTTTCTTGTGTTCAATTGTTAGTTGGTCTAAGGAAACAGCATTCAAGGTGATATAGTTTGAGTGTAGTGTGATAACGTAGAGGTTATTTATTTTAGTAACTAGAAGTAGTGTTTGGTTCGCACGTTATTGCACACGTACGTGTACTCAAAGTGTCTTTGATTCGTCACTAGCTTGGTTGCTAAAGGTATGTTTACTTGTTTATGATTTTTATGGTTAATTATATATGTTGTATCGTGATCTTTATCGTTGCGAAGCTCAATTTAATTTTAAATGTAATATTAGGTTCTTTAGATAACGATTTCCAACAATCGATATTCCTGCATAACTGTCTACATTCAGTTGTATAAGTTAAACTTATTCAACAACACTTGAACATTGACTAACGATTGCAAAACAAAAATTTATTGTCCCGTTGCCAGTTTGGTTAGCCCAGTATAGTGTTGATGATTTTGTGTTTGTATATTTATGTTCATTGACAAGTTAGGATCAAAGTAAGCAACGAACCCCGAAAGCTTATCATTGCAGAGGAATGACAAGCTACGCTCACAAAAACCTAATTATATTGCATGCTAAAAGACGCCTCGAAAATTTTTTTTAAATTATGTCATTAACTACCTCGTCGTGGTTTGATTTATCATATGAGTCAAGAAAAGGGGATACAAGTGGTGTATCCATAGATTCAGCGTCAGAAATTATGTCATCTACCTCAAGAAATTTCGATGGGTCAAAAAAGTCGTGGAGCAGTTGCTCGGATGAGGCTGGTGGTGGAACAACAATTTGGTTGTGGTCATTAGTCTCAAGTCGAGAATCAATCATAGCAGAAATTTCAAGTAGCTCATCGAGCTCTTTACTAAACTTGGTTCCAGTTACGTGCGTTTGGTGAGCATGTAGGCCTAAATGGTATTGCGTTCTCATAATGATGAATGGAATAATTTTAAATATGGGCCTCCATCCCAAAAAATAACCAACCTATTAAAATTACAAAACAAAACACACAAAGAAAAGGATAGATTAAAAGGAAGCTAACCTAAAAAGAAAATGAAAATCTCACTCGATAGGAATCTAGTGAGTAGACCTAAACTAAATAGAATCCGAAACCTAGACTATTCCCTGGCAGTGGCGCTAAAAACTTGATGCGGCGGGTTGAACCATAAAAGTTTTACAACCCTCCTAGGCAGAGTACTAAACCATTTTCGTGTAGTTATGTAAGGACTCGTAGGGTTTATTATCGTTTCTCTAGGAGATAGTTTGGGTAGTAGGCTTGATTGTACGTTACTAAGTTCTAAGGTGAGGAAGACTATTTCGTATTTTTATGTTTTTTAGAAAGCAAGTAAAAATCTCAGGTTTTAAAGAGTGGGTTTTAACTAAACTACTAACTACTCCTAATTATGCAAGAAAAGTAAATATGTGGAACTCGTATGGTTAAAACAAATGTGCTCACCTAATCATACACTACTCCCTAGTTGCTCTCTTTTATTCTATTGCCGTCGAACCATCGTTAGTGTAGTGTGTAAGTATTTCCTCTAATTCGTTGGGGTTGGTAAGTTCGCATTCTTTACGCGATCAAACTAGTCGGGCTGTTTACTTGTCAGACACCGCTCCCTGCCCAATAGTAAATTTACGCACACTCAATACTTATTCAAAATCCACCCAAAGAAGATCTAGATATGAATATCTAATCATAAGTATCCTCTAACCTAACCACGTTTCCTTAGACGTCTTCGTTATGATATGAAGATCAAATAGCTAGTTTTCTAGAACCTAACGTGCACACCACTAACAAGAAGCAACATAAAAGAGATTACAAACTAGGTTTCATGCAATCATAAGCAAACACTAATTTAATTTAGCCAAGGCACTGTTTAAAGGAAGCGCAAGGAACAATTAATCAACCAACATATAGATATTGAATGATTAAAAAGGGTTAAAGGAACTTCACTTTAATTAAACATGGAATAACAATGAGTACAAAAGGGTTAGGAAACCCTAAAAATCGGCTATGATATATGTGCTACAAAAGTTCTCCCATGTTTCCACCTGAAAATATGAAAAAATAAGGTTTGTATATATAGGAATTGGGTCCTGACGGCGTCGCTAGGGTTTTGTGACGCCGTCAGCCCGTCGAATCTTCCAAGGGTTTCTTTGAGTCGGCTATTGTGACGCTGTCGCAAGTCGTGGTGACGCCGTCGCTATGTAATCCTGACGGCGTCAAGAGTAAATTCTGACGGCGTCTCCACCCACTGAGAAGTCACACTTTTTCTTCAAAAATCAACTTTCTAGGCACTTTTGGTGAAGGCGTTAGGATGAAAGTCGCACGTTTAAAGTTGTGTTTTTGTCCAGTTTCTTCCCGAATTGAGCCCAAGTCACTTGTTTTTTCTCAAAGTTCTTTCCAAATGCTAAAACATCAAAAAGAAATTATTTAGTACAATATTTGGGCATATTTTCATGATTTTGTGGGTTAAATGGCCCTGAAAACATGTATAAAATTACATCTCATTAGAGTTATTGAAGTGGGATGAGGTGTAACGAGATTTGCAAAAAATGTTGACGATTGAAGCTTTGAAAACATTTCACATAAGATTATCAAGGAAAACATCGTTTGGTTGAACTAAAAATTGTTTTGAAAGTGAAAATTGTAAGTAAAACTGTTGGTTTGTGGGTATGGCTGGAGGGTGCTTGGCCCCCCTAACATTGGCGGACATACACTATGACAAGGTGGTTTCCAAAGATAACCCTAGAGATTGAATCCTTTTAGATGGTATGTGTAAGAAAAATATTCATGTTCTAATGGTGGTATTGAAGTAACGGTTTATTTAAGAGGAAGATGACCCAGCTGTACTTTTATATTCTTTATGACTTAGTGCTAGTTTTGAATTTTTTTAATTACAAAGTTTGATTTTAACCCTTTAACTTAATAATTTTTTCATTGAGTTATAGTGTAAATTCTTTAATTGAATTTTGAACATCACTGCAAGAAGAAGAACCCAACCCATTTGAATAACTTTTTTCTCCAAACTTTATCTAGCTTCTCAAAACAAAAAAATTGGATGTTGCTACTGCTTTTTTTTGTCCCCTCTAATGTTAAATACCTAGCTCCGTCCCTATATATACAATACAGGTTATTAAAAAATAAAATTAATAAGCTAATACCAAACTAGCTGTTTGGTTATTCGACGGTCGACTTTTAACAATGTTTTGATTATGGCTCAAAGCCTCCCCACCACTTAAGCCTTAACGCCCTGCCGCAACCCGGTGTCTGGGTTAATGCCCATGTTGGCGTTTCGGCTCCAAGAAACCCATATGCCCCGTTTGCTCTTACTGGAGGACAATTATTATAAATCGATCGTTCCTCTTACTACAACAATAAATAGGATGAATCAATGTTGTTATTAATGATATTAATTAAGTTATAAAAAAAAGAGTTGTTAATAATGATATAACAAATTATTTACTCGTAATAATCTTTAACGGTCTCCACTTTGTTCCTACTCCAGAATGGCCTTCATTTCTTCTTTGTTGGTGCGTGTTTGTCTACCTTTTTAGCGACTTCTAACACGTTTAATTTAATGAAGGCATGGTTTATAGAGTTGAGGGCGGAGCTACGGAGGGGGCACGGGGGCAAGTGCCCCCCCTAACTTTCCGGCGAGGTGTATTTTTTTTGAGATTATGGTGTTATTCATAATTTTGCCCCCCCAACAAGTAAATGAAATAAAGCCAGTAAATTTGAGTAATCAAGATGTAATAGGAAAAAATGGAAAATATCGATCTCGCCGGAAAATAACCAGAGTTGACGGAAGGAGAAAGGTCAATTGAAGAATGTGAAAGGGAAAGTATGACTTTTTCCCTTCAATTGCGTGGGCAGATTTGCATAGAAAAGTAGGAATGGATAAGTTATTTTCATTTTCTATTTTTTATTTTACTTATTGGTTAATGTATTTTTTTTTTTGGCATTTACATGTATCTTTAAAAAAACTTTAATATTTACATATTTTCTCAAACATGCTTCAATTTCATTGTACATTTTGCATTGAAAACTTGTGCTTTGAAAAAATATGTAATTTATAAAGTTTCATTGGGTGTATATGAAATTCCCTCTTTTGTGCAGAATTGGTTAATGTTAAAGTATCTGGCGTACTCTTAAATTTAGGCATATTCTTGTCACTCTTTTGTTTTCTAATTATATTTTTGCCTTCCATTTTAATCCTATCACGTAGAGAAAAGAGGACCTTTAAATTATTTATAAACATTTTTCTTTCTCTATTAAACTCATAATTTAGTTTTTTATAAAAATCAATAAACTTGTAAAATTTCAATTAGTAAACTTTACTACTTTTATTCATTTTTAGAGTGGATAACAAATATCTCTCAAAATTTGTGTAGAACTAAAAAATTTTCATGTTATCATGGTCTACAATATATTTAAATACACTGTAACCATTCTCCGATTTGGTTTTAGTTTAATTTGATGTATTTAGTTGTTCTTTTTGGTGAGTAAAAAATATTGCGACGCTTTTGCACAAGTTTTTTTTCCTTTTACAGCTCATCGGAACAAAATTTTTTTTGCCCCTTCACATAAAATATCCTGGCTCCGCCCCTGGTTGAGATCAACATAAACCCAAAATTTAGCATAGATCTAATGAAACAATACTAGCCACTCATTTTTTTCATTAAAATAATAAAAACTCACTTTTCACCTTTTTTTTAAAATAAAATATCTTGCAAACGGTAAATCGTCAAACGACAAAAAATACACCATCACGACAAGTATTTTTTTATCTTTCGGTAGACATCCACTTCAATATACTTTCGAATAACTTTTTTTTCGATTTTTTTTCCAGTCACGTCTGAAAAATAACATATGATTTGTATCACAATCACATGTGATTTTTTCCAGACGTAACTAAAAAAGAAGTCTAAAAAAATTTCGCCGAAAGTATATAGAAGTACCCCTCTATAGATAGCTGATTTAATTCTCGTCGCGATGATATGTTTTGTTTTGCGTAACGATTAACGGTTTGTGAGATATTTAATTTTTAAAAAAGATGTGGAAAGTGGGTTTTTATTACTTTAAAGAAAAAATGAGTCGCTATGATTGGTTCATTGGGACTATGCTAAATTTTGGATCTATGCTGAACTTTTGCCATGGTTTATATAACCTCAGTTTCGTTTTTACTTTTTTTTTTACATGTGTACTATACAATTTAATAGAGACGAGTCGGATATCAGTCCACTGTAAGAACTATTTACTATTTAGGGCCGTTTGGAATGATGGAATGGGAAATGTGATCAACGGAATGAGAATGTATTCCTAGGTGGGTACATCAAATAATGAGAATAGAGAATTAAAATATGATTCTTTAGAAAACAAATCCATTCTTTAAAAAAAGTGGAGAATGGTGAGAATCACCAACTTGAGAATCAAAAAACTATGTAAAAAAGGGACAAATCATGTGTGTGGCACATGCTTTTCATTTACGTTGTTGTTCGTTAAAAAAAATTTTTAAAAAAAATTCGTACTTTTTAAAATCTTAATTTTTTTAAATAAATTTAATTTTTTTCGTACTTTTAAATTTAACAAAAAATTATTTTTAAAAAATTATGAAAAAATAAAAAAGTTAAAACTTTTTACGTTTTACTTTTTTTTTTATTTTTTTTTCTGAACTTTAAAAAAATTTAATGTTTTTCGTAGAAAGAAAATTTATTTTTTTAGAAAAAAAATTAAATTTAAAAAGTACGAAAAAAATTAATTTTTTTTATAAAATAAAGATTTTAAAAAGTTTTATATTTTTTTTAAAACTTTTTTAAATCTTTTACGAAAAATATTTTTCTAAATATAAACGTACGAAAAAAGATTTTTTTTTTTTAATTTAAGATTTTACAAAGTAAAAAAAAATTAAAAACATGATATTCCTCACATTGATTCTGAATGGTTACTTAAACATTATGAATCTATTCCTCTTTTTGGGATATTTCCTCTTCTTTTCGATTCTCATTTTTATTCATTTCCATTCTTTGCGATTCAGTCGCACCCAAACGGCTCCTTAGCATACGTGTGTGTAAGCATATGAGTATATTTACATGTATGTACCTTATATGTGTAATAAAAGATGATTTCTTTTAGCGTTTTGTTAGTTTTAATAAATTTGCTGTTAAAAAAATGTGTAATAAAAGATAATTATCTCGATAACTAACAAATATCAAATTAAGATAATCAAAAACCGTTTATCAAAATACAGTGTTGCATACTTGCATTGTATATTTTTTTTAACAAATTTGAGTTTAATCAGATATCGGTATTTTCTTTAACAACTTTTTTTAGAAGTAATATAATATTTATTGGATATCAATTTACCTATCTTTTATATTTCGAGAATATCATCAGTCATGAATGGTTTAAAGTTGCACAGATTTTAACATGCACTTGGACAAGAAAAAACTAAATATAAAAGACATGAATACAAACACCGTCTCGCTTACTCTATATCTGATCCATTATGTAATACCCTCAAAAATGTGTCGCAGCGGAAGGAAATAGTCTCGAGGGCGTTTATCTTCATATAAAAAGACAAGATACAAGAGAAAACACGACCTCTAAGTGTCGTTTGAAAAAGTAATCTCGTTGGTTTTCTTGAAATTGATTATATAACATTTGTCCCCAATTTCTTAGCAATGAATAGCTTGAAAGCAATACACTGAGATGTGAATCATTTGTATATCAATTAGAATCATGTGATATGAAATCTTGTCAATTTAGACTCCAAGTGCACATCGAGTAAGCCAAAATCTAATTACTGAGAAAAATATGCTTAAAAGTGTCAACATAAAGGTGGTGAGTTTCATAGGTGTGTAAGTATAAATGTAATGGTTGAAAATCCAAAATTATTTATACAGAATGACCACGACCATTTCAATCCTGTATAATATCGCCCAATAAATGTAAGAGTAAATGTAGAACAGAAAAAGAGTTTAGTGTTATTGCTTCACCATAGTATAATAAAAAGTGTTCCGTAATTTAGTAATATGCAACTAGGAGTATGGAACAGTGTGATTTTGTTGATTTTTCCAAAATGTATGGGTTCTACAATAACAGATAGCAGTACCACATAAATGTATTTACGGTTGCGCTCTCCATATGCACACTATCCTGCGCTAAGCTCATTGCACCGAAGCTCGAATCTATATATGCAATTTATGGCAAATAAAGGGCCAGTTGTAGATGTTCAAACCCGTTAACATCAAATTGTTCCGACTGTATACATTCGTGTTTCCCAGTTACGGTCGAAACTAGTTAGTGATGAGTACTCACATTCGAACAGGGATGTCATCCCAATAGATATTTTATACACTCGGCTTACTTAACGTTACGTCGGTCAAGCAATTGACGGTTCATGATAATGGGCAATAGTGGGTTTAGCTACTTAGGCAAACACGTAAACAGGAAATGATAACCGAAAACACTATTTTGTGTCCAAAAAATAAAGTAACCATCATATTCGTTTAAAGCTTTGAGTAACTTAAAATCCATAAGTAGGAAAGAGTAGTGATATAACTCTAGTAATTGGTTTGTAAGAGTATGTAAGCAATTTCTGTAAACTGTGTATGCAACAGTATGAGTATTGTAACGAAGTATGAAACAAGTTGTAATAACAATGTAAAATGGTGTTTGTAATGAGTTGCGAAATCAATGTGTGTAGAATGTATGTAAAGATATTGTAATGAATATGTAACAAGTTGTATAGAACATGTATTTCTCCCCTGGGTTTGTAAAGTAAGGTTAAAAACAAGTGAAAGAGGGGCTATAAACTCACATCGCTGTTTAGAATGATTGACGGAAATGGCAATTATGCGCCAGACTAACGGAAAACTGGAATGCATCTCGGGATAAGAAGTTGCGGTTTATCTTAACGGTTATATCCTACTAGCCTAGGATAATGTATCTGGGTTTTCCGATGGATGGTTACATCAACGCGCACGTTGATAAAGGATTCAGATCTCAAGTTGTAATAGCTCGGTGGTTGGTTAAATAAAATAAACCGAAAGACAAACGCAAAGCATGTAATATAATCCTTATATATTACATATTAAAATGAACAAGTGTATAATTCATACAGTGAATTATATGACAAAGACAAACACCCAAAAGAATAATACGAAGTATATAATACTTTGCAAGTATTATATAAAGAACGTGAGAAAAATAATTGAAATAAAAATATTTCGACACGTTTCGGAAATCACCAATTAAATTAATAAAAACGTTCTTGCTTAAAAGTAAACGTACGTTTTTAAAGTTACGAGTTATATAAACGATGTCTCAAATCTTTTACAAAGGTTATGGACTTTATCTTTCCTTGTGGGAATTTATATAAATTATCTTTTTAACTTTGTATCTCGTCTCCTTTTTACTAAATTAGCTTGTGTCGTTTGTGTTGAAAGTATAGTTTTTGTTCATTTCCGGTTCGTTGTATCGTTACGAATTAATAATCTTAAAACTATATAACTCGCCTTTTTTATCGGGTTTCTAAAATAATAGAATTATAATGAAAATTTCTAAGTATAAAAAATTATTATAGAAATTTCGGCATGAATTATTCGTTTTATTACGACTTTTCCCATTTTTACATAAAAGCAAAGTTTTCCCTTAATCAATAAATATTGCAAATCTCCGCGAGTTTCAATATATGTCTAAACGAAATCAAACAAACGAATAAAAAGACAATTATAACCCGACACACCCTTGGTGCCTGAAACAAAACCACACGCACCCTTTTTGTGACAAAATAACAACCAAATGCACCCTTTGGGTGCTGTCCAAACCAAACGCACCCTTGGTGCTTCCCAGCCAACCAAACGCACCTGCGTGCATATAAAGACCAAACGCACCCTCGGCTAGTGCAAAACTAAAAACACCCTTTTGTGGTGTTAACTAAATACAACGAACGCACCTTGTGGTGCTTACAAGAAACCCAACAGCACCATGTTGGTGCTTCTGCTAAAACAAAACGTACCCTGATGTAGTGTCATTTCAAAACCAAAACGCAAACGCGCCCTTGTGGGCTGTTTTAACAACCAAACCCAACGCACCCCTGTGCTGTGACCCAAAAACCAACGCACCATGCTGGTGGATTGAACCCGAACGCACCCTTGTGGTGCTTATCAAAACCAACGCACCACTTCTTGGGTTGAGAACAAAACCAAACAGACCCTTTTGGGTCGTGACTACAACCCAACACACCCTTGTGGGTCGTGGTGGTGAGGTGGTAATGGAGTGGCTGTAGTGACGAGGGTGGAGTGGGGATGGCGTTGATAAGGGTGGCATGGTGGAGATGGTGGCGGTGCGTGGCGTATGATGGTTGTAACACCCCCAAAAATGTGTCGCAGCGGAAATATGTCAGGGGGCGTTACTTCATAATACAACAGCACAAGATAAAAGA
>BQNB010079626.1:0-30184 GCA_026074375.1 Tanacetum coccineum | reverse complement strand
TTTAATTGTGCAGAAAATCATCACTTCTCTTGCTCTAGTACAAGATCCGGTATCCAAGTCGCTTGAAGGCCCGACCCGATAAGAGATTTGACACGCTACCAAGCCCAACACGAATTTTGTACTAACACAGTTTACTCCTTAATCCGTAACAAACCCATGACCACCAACAAAACACATATGTTGAAATCCCAAAAAGATTGACCACGAATAAAAATAAAAGTTAATCGTTTGTACTTGTAATTAAGCTCACTTAATTTTAACCCTTGATTCATTTTAGATCTTGACCTTTATTTCCCTATAAATACCCAAACAACACATAAACCTTAAACCTTAAACCATAAAACGCAACACTAACTATATCTTTCAATGTCTTATCATAGTAGCTTTCTTTAAGGTAGCCGATGTTTGTTTAAGCTTATTTGAGGTTGGTGTTAACAGCTTATTTCATTTCACCTTTTCTTTTATAACCTTTCTCCTGATTAGCCCCCTTATGACTTTATTTCATTTTGGAAAAGCCGATAAGCTCACTTTTGGTGCTTATTAGCTTTTACTTTTTAGCTGATAAGTTCTAAAAACTCAACTTATGACTTTTCTAAATCAAATAAGCCCATAAGCTGGCTAAACAAGCTAATACAAACACCTTATAAGCTAAAACAAACACATTTGTTTGAATACTCCGTATGTAATATGTGTTAGTGATATGAAAATGATTATTATTAACTTATATTTATCTCTTATGTATTCAGGTTGCTAAAAAGGATGTGACATCAAGATATAATCAGTTGCTTTAACTAAGGATGCTATTGGTATATTTCTATTTTCTTTTTATCTATTTATTCTTACTTATCTTGGCGTTTGTTTAAGCTTATATGTGCGCTTATAAGCTTATTTATATTCGGTTTATATTTCATAAGCCCCAATTTTTAGGCTTTTTTTTATAGACTTGTTGGCTTATATAAGCTTGTTATGATATAACAACCTTATACAAGATAAGCCCACAAGTCTCATAATTAGCCTAAAAAAGTAGCTTATGAAATATAAACCTCAATCAAATAAGCTTACAAGTCCACACTAACGTAAAGCAAACACTCCCTTGATGATTTGATACAAAATTAGCAAGTTTAATTACTGGGTTATGTCTTATAATACCAAGTCAATAAATCTGGAAGTAAGCTGAAAGCTCCACCACTGTTGGACAAATAAAAGCTTATTGACACTTAGCGAGCTTATTCCTTATTTTGCCATAAGCTATAAGGTGGAATAAAAGCTTATTTGCTCACAGATTGAGCTTATTAAGGCTTTTTCAGTTTCCAGATTCCTCCTATTAGCTGATAGTTTTTGTATATTAATTTACTGGTTAACCATGTTGATTAAGTTGAAAGCGTTGGAATATGTTAAACATTATTATAAAAAAGATTATTAAAAAATCAATAAGATTATGTATAAAGGTGTTGGATCATTATCAAACTAGCTAACTGATAAGCCTCGTCACTTTGGGAAGTACATCAAAACCTTATTAACCCTGGGTTTATATCGGCGTTGTCTTTCCCATAAGTGCTAAGGTGAAAAATGGCTGTGATGTTCATAGTTGACGAGGCTATAGCTCTTCAAATCTTAATAAGCTGATCTTCTGTATTCTTCTAAATGAAGGTCTTAATGAACGTTGATATAATGTGAATGTGTTTGATGTTTACTAACTTCATTGGTTTAACTTGTTTTGATGTTAGATTAGCTTGTTAAAATGGATAAGCTTGATGTGTGAGATGAACATGCTTATTAGCTTGAATTTATGGTATTTACCTTACTTCCATAATCAGCAAGGATAAGCTTGATAATATCACCTGCACATACAACTTATTGGCTTTTCTATCTTTTCAATACGTTCATAAGCACATTAAGCTAAATTCCAAACACAATACCACCCCAAACTAGAAATGATTGGGTTTGAAACTACTCCGCTGATATATAATAGTTATTTTGCAATAGTATTGTTTTAATATATTAAGTCCATATAGCTCACATGTGAGGTATATTCGACTTTTTCAATTTTTAATATCACTGAATAAGCACATAAGCTAATTAAAATTTTACCAATAGAAATTTTGGAATGGAAACTAGGCAGATAATAAGAGGGTAGTTTCGATAGTTTATAATTCAATGGATAAATGATAAGATTTCATTCACGTTTTTGGCGTTTCTGAGGCTTTTAAACTTGTATTTTAAGGCTTCTTAATGTTCATAAACTCAAAAGGTTAAAACAGCAGTTGGACTCAGGAATAAGCTTATTGAAGGTTTTCTACAGAATCGTCTAGTCACTGATAACCTGAAAACTTATCCAAACAACATCTAACATATACAAATGCATTCTAGGATTCTAAATTCAACGGTATGTGTTTGTCGCAGGTTAATTTTATGGGATAAGTCGATAAGTTCCAAAATGAAAATGTCTAATAATTAGGGCCCGTCTGTTTTCTACTAGCTGTTTTATAGTTTTTGTCATATGATACTGACTATGAATTATTTGGTTTATATGTATTCAGGTTGTTACCCGAGGTATAAACACGTTGGAGTTGGAGTTGGATGTGGCTGTAATGTTATAATATGAGTGCTCTAACCGAGGATCTTGCTGGTATAGTCTTATATTCGGTTAGTTTAATTGATATTATTATTTATTTAGTATAATTTACTCTTAGCTTAATGATGTTAATTTAGTAGAAGACATGTTGGATATTTTACCACACTAGATGTTACTATGTTATTGCAACTGTTTGATGTTTAGTATTAGGGGGTTTGGCTTTTCTTATTTTTATCAGAAATTATGATACACTGATTTGTGGCTTTTTACTGTCAAAAACTGAAAAGCGATAAGCCTTGCGAAGCTGCGAGTCCAATTGAGTCAGCTTTGTTGGAATTTTCAAAGTTGAGTAAGCTAAGAGGAAAAATACTTAAGAATGGACCTTCCCTCAATACAAAAGGTGTTATCAGTGTACACCGATGACAAAATACATCCAAATCAGTAGGGAACGTCCAACCCCAATAACAAAAAGAGTGGCCAACGTACAATTATGCTATATCACATATGTTACTCGGAGTTCTGGAGGAAGATTGAGAAAAACATCCATCTTGGCGGTATATATGATCCCTAACTAATGAATATATAGATATGTCTCTGCAAGTAGATGACAATAAAGGCTTACTAGCCACATATCTCCCCCTTAAGCGGATGAACATCCAAATAGATGTTTTTATTATGATTACCTTGTTAATTGAGAGAATAAATTTGTTATGTTTCTTTGTATGCTTGCTTTTCCAACACTTCATTGTTCTTGTACTTTGTATTATGAAACATTACTTTGGATCTTTAACAAATTTTATTTAATATATGATTGTTATGTGTCTTCAGGTCCGCTGCTGATGATGTAATCTCACATGATATGAATGGATGAAGTAGCGTGATGAATTCAGTACTCGTGATCAATTTAAACACCTCAAATGGAAATGATGGACTTGAAACTGGGCTCATCTATTATAGGTTATTTAGATTAGTTTGCTTTAATAATAACCATGAGCTCACTTATTTGGCTATAAGTTCTAAGGCGATAAGCCGTATGCACTTCTACATGAGCTATATTGACCTTTTCAATTTCTAATAATTTGATAAGCTCATAAGCTAATTAAAATTTACCAAATAGAAATGATGGGAATGAATCTAGGCAGATATATAAGAGGGAGTTTGGATTTGTTTATTCAATGGGATAATATGATAAGCTCATTTTTTTGGCGTTTCTGAGCTTATTAACTTGAATTTAAGGCTTCTTAATGTCCTTAAGCTCTAAGGTTAAAAGCTTAGGGACTCGGGAATAATTTAAGGCTTCTAAATCTCAATAAGCTGATAACCAGATAAGCTTATTCAAACATCCTTATCAGGGCGTGTCTGTTTTCTACTAGCTGTTTTTTAGTCTTTGTCATATGATACTGACTATGAATTATTCGTTTGTTATGCATTCAGGTTGTTACCCGTGGTATAAACACGTTGATGTTGGACGTGGCTGTAATGTGATGATACGAGTGCTCTAACTGAGAATCTTGCTGGTATACTCCTTTAATCCTTTAGTCTATTTGTTCTTATTCAATTTAGTACACAAGTTATGCCGAGGGTGTTTGGCTTTGCTTAATTGTATCTGAAATAAGCTTTTGGCTTGTGTTCGGCCATTAATGAGTTAGCTTTGTGTGTTATTCAAATTTCAATAAGCTAATAGAAACACCCCAGTTTATGCCCGGCCCGGGTATGACCCTGACCTGTCCCGGGTTTGACCCTGCCCCATCCCGGGGTTGACCCTGCCCTGCCCGGGTTTGACCCTGATAGATTTCGTGTCAATTTCTGGTCCCTATTATGTGAGAATATACATTGGCACTCTTAATTATTTTCTTGAAGGATGCAAATTAAGCAGTTTTGTTAGTTGTTTAGATGTATAAGTGGACCTTAGAAACATGGGTATTTTTCCTGTCACAAGCCCGAGTCCCTTAGTCAGAGCCTATGCCTTTGAGACGTAGCAAGTCATGGTTGGGACCCCAAGGCTGCCTATCTTTTTTCCTGAGCTGAGCATTAAGTGTCTCTAGTTTGGGCTTGGCTTAGATACACCTCTAATTCTGATTGCTATTGTGATTGGTCCTATAGTCGACTTGAATTCTCGCAATTTAATGCTGTAGATAAGCCCTAGCTATGTATTTGGTTTCTTTAAAAATGCCCAAGTTAGTGGTTTGTGTTTTTACCCCAAATGGCGTTCTCAGGTCTATGTTTACTTATTATTTATGCTTTCTATTCGGTTACATACTTGCATAACAGTCGGTCACTTTTCTTAACTAAATCTTTTGGGGCCAAATACCAAAATAAAGAAAGTTTGCTATTGTGATTGGTCCTATAGTCAGACTTGAATTCTTGCAATTTAATGCTGTAGATAAGCCCTAGCTATGTATTTGGTTTCTTTAAAAGGAAGTTAAACAATGGCCCAAGTTAGTGGTTTGATGTTTGACCCGGGTTTGACCATCCCCGACTCGGGTTTGACCATTCCTGACACGGCTTTGACCATTCCTGACCCGGGTTTGACCATCCCCGACTCGGGTTTGACCATTCCTGACACGACTTTGACCATTCCTGACCCGGGTTTGACCATTTTGACCCGGGCTTGACCGTCCCGACCCGGGTTTGACCATTTGACCTGGGTTTGTCCATTCCCGACCCGTGTTTGACCTTTTTGACTGGAGTTTGACAATTCCTGACCCGGGTTTGACAATTCCGACCCGGGGTTGACATTTCTTGACCCGGGTTTGACCATTCCCTAGCCGAGATTCAAATTTTAACCCGGGTTTGACCTTTTGACCTGAGTTTGACCATTCCTGACCCGGGTTTGACCATTTTGACCATTCCCGCCCCGGATTTGATTATTTTGACCCGGGTTTGACCTTTTGACCGGGTTTGACAATGCCCGACCCGGGTTTGACATATTTTGACCCGGGTTTGACCATTCCCGAGCCGGGATTCCAATTTTAACCCGGGTTTGACTTTTTGACCTGAGTTTGACCATTCCTGATCCGGGTTTGCCCATTTTAACCCATTTTGACCCGGGTTTGACCATTCCTCACCCGGGTTTGACCATTTGGATCCGGGTTTGACCTTTCCCGACGCAGGTTTGACCATTTTTGACACAGGTTGGACCATTCCTAACCCGGGTTTGACCAATTTTACACGGGTTTGACCATCCCCGACCTTAAGTTCGTGAGCTCTAAGGTGATAAGCTTATGTGAATGGAAAAGTGAAATAAATGTCATCAACAAAAAAAAAAGGAACTAGAACTAAAAAATATGTCTGTTTACAGCCATGTCATTTCCTTGTTACAAAGACATGGCTTTTTTCTCTATTTGAACATACCGATATGTCAGGTTTGGGATTACATATCTATATAGACTAGCATTAGCGAATGGACTTCTCAATAGCGTATTAAGCTTATTAAGCTTATTAAGCTTTCCTCGCCAGAAGGTCAAGCCAAGCCGAGTCCGACCTGCGCATATATTGTTTTCTGACCCACTAAACACGTATCATTCGTAGTTCATATGTGTTCTTCTCTCCATCCTCAAAACAACCCAAAAAACACACATAAAACACTGCCATCCAAACAGATACCATTCCTATTTACTGTTTTTCAGATACGTGTCTATCGGGTCAGAAACAATAAATATGGGGGGGATACGTGTCATTGATATAATTAAATGAGAAACCCAGGAAAAAATGGGTCGGGTTGGGTTTTGCATTAACTGCATTTAAGGCTTGCCTCGGGGGAACGATCTTCCCTATAAATATATAAACAACGACAATCAACAAATAGGGTAAGTATAAGGCTCAGATAGGGTACTAATCGAGAAAAAGATGACACGCCCGGCATGGCTGCAGACCGAATAGGTCGCCCCGCCAAGTTCCAGACAATCTCAGCTTTAACCGAACCCATGTAAACTCATCACAGCCTCGTGAACAGTGATTGCACAGCGTCATACACAGGTCACCAACACGACGTCGTATTTTGGTTCTTTGCGGTTTTCCATAGAAAACGGCGCCATGCCTGCAAGCTTATTTAAGCTTGCCTCGCCAGAAGGTCAAGCCAAACCGAGCCCGACCCGCGCATATATTGTTTTCTGACCCACTAAACACGTATCATTCATAGTTCATACGTGTTCTTCTCTCCATCATCAAAACAACCCAAAAAACACACACAAAACACCGCCATCCAAACGGATACCATTCTTATCTGCCGTTTTTCATATACGTGTCTATCGGGTCAGAAACAATAAATATGTCCTTAACCCACTCCCGGTGTTATTAAAAAATATATCGGGTTGATCTTACCTGGGTGCGCCTGATAATTGTAAGGTTTTATAATTATAATTTACCCACAAATTCCAGATTCTTATATTCACAGTCATTGTCTCTCATAGTATCTTTGGATTTATTCAAAGGACTATAAGTCATTCAAGGCTCATTCAGATCCTGTTAATTAGGACCTACACGCAGTTTATACACATTGTTAGGTATAAACATAAGCAAAGCGTGCAGTAAAGGCAACCCATGGCCCCATGGGTGCAAATCTAATCATTTGCCCCGCCATGGCTGCAAATGTAATTATTTGCCACGCCATGGCTACAAATGTAATAATTTTAAACCTTTTCAGCAAATTAAACACAAACATGCCTAAAACCCTGAATGCAGTTAGAGCTTAAAACATTGGCCCCGCCATGAAGCAAATAATATCACCTTAAAAAACCTGAACGATACAGGTGCCAAACACCCAAATAATCGCGAGAACACTCGCAAAGTAACTTTCGAGAACATTTAACAGCAAATGGCATCAGCCCTCCAAATAGTAAAACCTCCAAATAGTAACTGCTGATAAGCACATAAGCACTGCATAATATTAAAAAAATCATCAAACGAAACATGAATACATACTTTAAAACCCGAAATTTACAAAATCCTCAAACTCCGACAAACCCTAATTGTATATGTATAAGAAATAAGATTGAATTACCTTTTTGTGTTTCTGGAATTTCTTTAACAAAAACAACATAGGAGATGCTTATAACAATTCCCCATCTTGATTCTCACAATATTAATTCCATTATACCTTTATATATTAATAGGGAAGATCGTTCCCCCGAGGCAGCTCAAGATTATAATCATCCTTCAATTAAGAAAAAAATGAGATGGTCTCGAACCATACAACTATAAAACCCTACAATCATTTGGCGCACCACTGTAAATTTTTTGGGTGAGATTTAAAGATGGAGTGTTAACTGCATTTAAGGCTGCCTCAGGGGAACGATCTTCCCTTTTTAATATAAAGGTATAATATTAATCCATAAGTAACGTTAACCTGTACTACTACTAGCAGAGACCCGTTACTCCTTGACTTCATTTTACTATAAATACCCCCAGAAACAACCCACAAACCTTTAAAAAAAAAAAAACACTTATCTCTTTCATTTGCTACAATACTAATGTCTTCTCAGAGTAGCTAAGGGTATGTTTGTTTGAGCTTATTTGAGGCTGGGGTTAAGAGCTTATTTGTTTCTTTTGCCGGGGGTGTTTGTGTTAGCCCTCTTATGAGTTTATTTCATTTTCGAAAACCCGATAAGCTCACTTTTGGTGCTTATCAGCTTTTACTTTTGAGCTTATTGGCTTCTCCGGCTGATAAGTTCTAAAAGTGAACTTATTGACTTTTCTAAAATCAAATAACCCCATAAGCCGGCTAAACAAGCTAATACAAACACATTATAAGTCAATTTCAAAGGGGTGTTTGTTTGAGCTTATTTGAGGTTGGGGTTAAGAGCTTATTTGATATCAGCTTTTATTTTATTAGCTTTGTTTGTGTTAGCTTATTTAGCCCCCTTATGAGTTTATTTGATTTTTGAAAAGCCAATAACCTCACTTTTTGTGCTTATTAGCTTTTACTTTTGAGAGAGCCAATAAGTTCTAAAAGTGAACTTATTGACTTTTCTAAAAATCAAATAACCCCATAAGCCGGCTAAACAAGCTAATACAAACACCTTATAAGCTCTAAAATAAGCTGAAACAAACACATTTGTTTAAATATGTAATACTATGTGTTAGTGATATGAAAATGGTTATTATTAACTTATATTTGTGTCGTCTTATGTATTCAGGTTGCTAAAAAGGATGTGACATCAAGATACGATGAGTTGCTTTTATGGATTTTATTGGTGTATTTCTATATTCTTTTTATTTATCTTTTTGTATTACTTAGGGGCGTTTGTTTTAGCTTATATGAGCTTATTTGATTTCGGTTTATATTTCATAAGCCCCAATTTTATAGGCTTTTTCTAGACTTGGCTTATATAAGCTTGTTATGATATAACAACCTTATACAAAATAAGCCTAAAAATTGGGTCTCATGATATATAAACCTAAATCAAATAAGCTTATAAGTCCACACGTAAGCTTAAACAAACACTCCCTTATTACTTGATAAAATTAGCAAGTTTGTTATTAAGTGGGTGTTTATATTAGCTTATTAAACTTGATAAGCTGATAAGCTCATCACCATGGGGAAACTAAGCTTGTTAACTTGAGCTTATGGCTTATTTTTGGCCATATAAGCTATAAGGTGAAAAGCTTATTTGCTCACATAGTTGAGCTTATTGGCTTTTTCAGATCCTATTAAGCTGATAGTTCTGTATTCTTTTTAGCTTAATGACGTTGATATATATGTGAATTGTTGTATGTTACTACTTCATTGGTTTAACTGTTTGATGTTTGGATTAGCTTGTTAAAATGGATAAGCTTGAATGAGATATTAACATGCTTAATAGCTTGTATTTATGGTATTCTTATTTCCATAACCTGCAAGGATAAGCTTGTTTTAATATATTTCAGTATGGTATTCTCTTTTTCTTTGGAGCCTTACCTTCGATGAATGTTTCTTTTACTTTTCTTGCCCGAGGCTGATTGAGTTTCTTGACATAAATTCAACATCATTTTCTTCATCGTCACTTAATGAAACATGATAGTCACTAAGATTCTCGCCTTCACTTTCAACATTTTGCTAAAATTCCATGTTGCGAATCGCGTCTCCAAATCCTTCAACGACTCCACTAGTTGCTCTATCCTTCCCATACACCAACTCTAGTTGATTGAAGTATGGAAACTTAAAATTTTACCTTATAGTAATTGGCATACGAATATAATACAGGCTAATTAAAAGATGTATGATCATACAACATTTTACCTTACAGTAATTGTCTCACGAATCTCTTTCACACGCAACCTTTTTCTCCACATCGTTCCATTGAAAGCCACTTTGTTTAAGCATGTCATCAATGATATGAAACTTTGTCTTTAGCCATTTGACCTTTCACTCGATATGAGGTGAACTTGTTTGGAAAAGGTTGGCATTTTGATAACAGTTCTTTTAAAACCACCTCGTACTTGTGTTTCAATTAATACTTGTGTGTCCTTTTCATCCCATATCTTTCCATGACCTCGTACTTTGTCCTCGTCCTCCTAATCACAATATGATCACCAACAACAACATTATAAGTCATTGAAGTATGAAACACTTTACTTTTCACAGCGGTAAAAAAAAACTCACAGCGCCACATTTGGAGCAGATTGAGAACCGGGCGAAGACTGTGCCACAAGATCCATAGAACTAGCCATCGTACCTATAAGGAAACTTACAAAGTACATCCCATCGTACCTATAAGGAAACTTACAAAGTACATCAAATAATAACTCACAAATACGAGTAACAATGATCTACCATTGCGAACTCAATAAAATAAACTACATGTTTCACACCACATATCAAGTATCCCTTAGCTACCGATCATTATGGATTGGTACAAGGTCCTATTAATAAAGTTTTAATTTTGCAATAAAAAGGGGTAGGATAAACTATGATCTACCAAACGTTATTGATCGTAACGTGTTAGGTTCTCTAAACTTGTAACATTGAACAAATTGAACAAACGCATACCAAGATTTAAGAAAAGACTAGAAAATATACAGAGATTAATGAGCAATAAATCCACACTTATATCTTTCTAACAAATTTTAACACAAGGAAGCATACATGCCAACATATAAATACTAACAATTTATGATCCCTAACTAATGAATATATATGTCTTTTACAAGTTGATGAAGGCACACGAATATATAAGTTTATACAAACAGATAATGACAATAAAGGCTACAAAGCCACATATCTTCCCCTTACAAAAAGGGGATGAACATCCCTTTGCTTTATATTACTACAATTTATGAAACATACAATTCAGCCCTAATTTGTTTTTATCCCTTTACATGCTCGATGTTTTTATTATAATTAGCATAAATAGATAGCAGTTAGGTTTCTGGTCTGAGGAGATAAGTGTCAAATTGGGTATTTATACGAGAGTGAAACCCACAAATGAAGGTGATGAAAGAGATAAGTCTCAGCCATGTCATTTCTCTCGCTGCAGGACATAGTGTTTTTGCTATATTACCTTAGCGACTCTGTATGGACGGGATTACATGTTATTTTTTGTGTGATTGGTTAGATTATGTCATCTATAAAGCAAATAGGCTCATACTCGTGCCAACTTTGTGTCGGAAGATGAACAAATCAACAGAGGTTCAAGTAACATTACTAATGAAATAACCTCTTTCATTCGTATGCCCTTTGACATCTACCTATAATAAAATTGCTAGAACATTCATTTGCATGCTGCACTTAACATTTGAAGTTGACTAAATCAGTGTACGCAGTCAAGTTACTTGACCTATAAATGTGTATATTTTTCTTTGTATGCTTGCTTTTCCGACACTTGATTGTTCTTGTACTTTGGATCTTTAACAAATTTTATTTAATATATGATTGTTATGCGTCTTCAGGTCCACTGCTGATGATGTAATCTCACATGATATGAACTGATGCAGTAGCGTGATGACTTCAGTACTCGTGATCAATTTAAACACCTCAAATGGAAATGATGGGCTTGAAACTAGGCTGATCTATTATAGGTTATTTAGATTAGTTTGCTTTAATAATAACCATGAGCTTACTTATTTGGCTATACGTTCTAAGGTGATAAGCCGTATGCACTTCTACATGAGGTATATTGACCTTTTCAATTTCTAATAATTTGATAAGCTCATAAGCTAATTAAAATTTACCAAATAGAAATGATGGGAATGAATCTAGGCAGATATATAAGAGGGAGTTTGGATTAGTTTATTCAATGGGATAATCTGATAAGCCCATTTTTTTGGCGTTTCTGAGCTTATTAACTTGAATTTAAGGCTTCTTAATGTCCTTAAGCTCTAAGGTTAAAAGCTTAGGGACTCGAGAATAATTTAAGGCTTCTAAATCTCAATAAGCTGATAACCAGATAAGCTTATCCAAACATCCTTATCAGGGCGTGTCTGTTTTCTACTAGCTTTTTTTTATAGTCTTTGTCATATGATACTGACTATGAATTATTCGTTTGTTATGCATTCAGGTTGTTACCCGTGGTATAAACACGTTGAAGTTGGATGTGGCTGTAATGTGATGATACGAGTGCTCTAACTGAGAATCTTGCCGGTATACTCCTTTAATCCTTTAGTCTTAGTCTATTTGTTCTTATTCAATTTAGTATAATATGATCTATGCCTAATGATGTTTACATAGTTGAATTTGTTGGATAGTTTAGTATATAAATTTAGTACACAAGTTATGCCAAGGGTGTTTGCCTTTGCTTAATTGTATCTGAAATAAGCTTGTGGCTTGTGTACGGCCATTAACGAGTTAGCTTTGTGTGTTATTCAAATATCAATAAGCTAATAGAAACGCCCCAGTTTGTGCCCGGCCCGGGTTTGACCGTGCCCCATCCCGGGTTTGACCCTGATAGATTTCGTGTCAATTTCTGGTCCCTATTATGTGAGAATATACATTGGCTCTCTTAATTATTTTCTTGAAGGATGCAAATTAAGCAGTTTTGTTAGTTGTTTAGATGTATAAGTGGACCTTAGAAACATGGATATTTTTCCTGTCACAAGCCCGAGTCCCTTAGTCAGAGCCTATGCCTTTGAGACGTAGCAAGTCTTGGTTGGGACCCCAAGGCTACCTGTCTTTTTTCCTGAGCTGAGCGTTAAGTGTCTCAAGTTTGGGCTTGGCTTAGATACACCTCTAATTCTGATATTTGAAGTACCTCGATTGCCTAAGTTATATTTGGCCAGATGTTGCTTGTAAATCCTTATAACTAGAAAATAGATGCGTTGATGTTGGTTTGTTTACCTCACAGTTGCCAAAGCAAGTGTAGATTATATAGGTGGCAAAACTGGTAAGTTGGACGGATTGGGTGATGGTTGAACTAAATAACCTTTAATACGGGTTATATGGACAGGTTGGATTATTGGATCGCTAACACTTTTTGGTTCTATATTTCATTATATATATTAGGGCAGTGAATATCATATTTTGTTCAACAGAAGTTATTTGCAGAAGCTATACACCCTTTCAACTGTTTGAACCATTCGATCTCTTTCATATTTACCTGTTTGACCAGTTGGATACTATATTAAACCCATTTTTAGGTATTCCGGCCGAAACCACCATTCTGACCCGGGTTTGAACTTTTTTGCCCCGGGTCTGACCATTCCCGACCCGGGTTTGACCAATTTTACACGGGTTTGACCATCCCCGACCTGGGTTTGACCTGGCCCGGTTTGGAATCCCGAGTTCAATACAGCATATGCCGTATTACTTTTTTATTTGGCCTTTTGAGCTACCTTATGGTTTGTTTAAGTTCGTGAGCTCTAAGGTGATAAGCTTATGTGCATGGAAAAGTGATCAAACCCGAGTCAGGAATGGTCAAACTCGGGTCAAAATGGCCGGAATTTGACTAAATCAATGAGGGCAGTCAAGTCATGAATTTATGAATGAACTTATTTTATTTGTTATGCTTGCACCTCAAACACTTTAAATTTTCTTGAACTAAACTAGTATGTTTTGTCATTTTTCCTTTTGTAAATGCGACTGATGTGTGTTATGTTAATATTCTCAGTAAGGAACACGCTATCCTAGTTTAGGAGTACTGTAGCAAGAATTTGTATTAGAGTATATCTTTTGAATTTTAATGTTTGTATTTCCAGGTTGTATGTTTTTATTAAAGGTCATCTTTGAAGACTGAAGGCTCATTTTAGCTAGATTATCACCATGGATTCAAAACACGTTTTAAATGTGCTTCTTATAAAGCTATTGAATTTTTATATGTGCGTGATTTATGATTTTGCTTGAGAACAATATTTGGCTAGGTTATGGAATTTGAATTTTGAGAATATTGCCACATTGTTGGATAACGACTTCAAACAAATTAGTCATTTATGAAGTTAATTTTGTATTTTGAGTTGAAATTGAGGATTTGCGCGTGGTTTATCTTTATTTAGATGGTCTCTTACAGTCTTATTCTTCATTTGCAGGAATTAGCAGATCACGTTGTAGAGGTAAATTTGCAACATGACGTACTTGATGGGATGTTCACCTTCTTTGATTCAACAGTTAGCACGTTGCAGATCTATCAGGTGAAGTTGGTCCCTCGTTTTTTTTTTCCATTTTTCACCAGTTTGACCCATAGAAGTAAAACATAAACCTGAAACAATCTATTGATGGGTTATGGCTTCATGTTTCCAAACCTCCAGAGAATGCATATGTAAAGCAAATCTTTGAGGTAAGTGAGAGGCGCTAGAGGTGACCAAATCGACAGATTGGGCGTAATTCGGTTAGGTTTTACTATAATTCAAAATGGTCTGGGTCGGGTTGGGTTCACCAACAAACACTTTTTGTCCAGGCTCCCATTTGTAATATAATTTCATTATCTGTTAATCAGGATTGCAGAAACAATTTCATTATCTGCAATAATTCTGAAATTTTTGAACCATTAACGCGTTAGGAGGTTGTATGCATCAAAAATAGATTTTGGGCGATTTTCAACCTGGTTGACCTGTTCCTCAACAAGTGTTGACCTTACTTTTTGAGTGCCATAAGTTTTTCAATATCATATTTATGTCTTATTGTTCTTATGTGCAGGGTTATCTAATGTAGCAGAGGAATTAGGGGTTACAGTTGGGCTAAAACACAAGAAAATTAATGTTTCCAATTCCCGAGCAAGTAAACTTATGATTGTGCACTTTATTCGTTTCTTCATCTTGTAAATGTAGAAATATTACATCGACTTATCAGAGTTTAGAAAGTCAGTTAAAGGTTACTACATGCAGATAGCTTGGGAGCATGAACATTTTTCGAGGTTAAGAGTTACTGCAGCAACACTTTCTGGACTTTCAGTTCCACCGGATTTACTGGAAAGTACTGGAGGTCTTTTTGATAACAGGTGAATTATCAGAACGTCTGTCAGTTTTACCGTCTAGAAATCATTTTGCTGATCGTTTTTCTTTTTGTGTTACTTTTTGCCTTTGCATCAGAGAGTTTGTCAACGAAGCTGCAGTTGTTAAGAGTGTAAAGGTGGTCGCTGAGAGTCTAGCGGTAAGACTAATATTCTTTATTTTTCTTACGTTGTCTGTTACGTATACCATTTTTGCTCTTTGCTATTTATCCTTTAAAAAGAAAACAAAATGCTTGCTTTTATTAGTCTTCACCTGTTTTGGAACCTGCGGATTGTTCTAAACGTTTCCATTCAAAATCAAACTATTATTTTGCACACATATGCATATTACATTAAATACCTATCACTCTTTCGCATGTAACACGAACTCAATCATCTAATTTATGTTGTGCAGAGGCATATCCATGGTCAACAAGGAAAGAATATCAATATTTTCGCTGATAACAGTAGTTTGTCAGTCAATCCTTCTTACATACGATCATGGCTTGACCTTATGTCCAGAACACCCCGAGCAGCACCTTTTCTTTCAAAGGACAATGCATTCATCATGGTGTTAAAGAAGGTATTGACTATGGAGTTTCTATTACTTTTTGTTCTTTTTGCGTCTGCTTGAATGACCTCAACTTTTCCGGATTACAGATTAAGCTCATCTATTTTATTCACACAGACTCTTACAGTCTTATTCTTCATTTGCAGGGCTTAGCAGATCACGTTGTAGAGGTAAATTTGCAACATGACGTACTTGATGGGATGTTCACCTTCTATGATGCAACAGTTAGTACCTTGCAGATCTATCAGGTGAAGTTGGTCCCTCGTTCTTTTTTCCTGGTTTTTACCAGTTTGACCCATAGATAGCTACCTGTAATTGTTCGAGCTCATTAATGAGATCTTTTGTTATTGTGGATATTATGTACTAAAGCTCGTTCATGCACATGAGCCTATTCACGCTTTGTATATAGAGCTTGAGATTGAGCTTAATTATTAAATGAGCTTTAGTTTTGGCTCGAGCTCGTTCAAGTTTTTTACCTATTCGATCTTCAGTTTTTTCACGAGCAACTTAATTCGTTTCTACTTCTACTTTTTGCTAGCTATATTAATATATCCATTTTTCATTTAAAAAACAAAAATAAATGCAGACTCATTTGAAAAACATGTATCTTTGCATTCCCCGCTAAAAAATTTCACTTTTATTTTCCCACATTTGTTTTCCCGCTTGCATTTTCACTTTCGTTTTCCCGGTTACTTTTACAAACATCATGGTAATATATCTCAGATTTAGATCTCACTTTCCATCCAACTCTCATCACTCCTCTCTCACAACCCCTTGACGCCATCACCACCGCCACCACTGTAAGTATCATCTCCAACACCAGTGGAAATCCACTCATTGTCCTTGTTGGTTTTCACATAGCTGTACTAATATGTAAGGCTGTAAAATAGAACTGCCATGATTGTATATTAACAACCCGAACATCTGAACTAAGTTGATGGTTCATAATATAAGTACTGATTCCATCACCTGTCCCCAATTCAGCACAAGCAGATAAACCCGTCACCAACGTACTCTCAAAAGACCCAATCGCCTCATCAAACCATCCCAATAGATATATCTAAGAGGTTCCAAATAACTAGATGCGACAATTTCAACCCATTTACTTAAAAAAGGGTTGAATCAAAATTTTGTGTAAAAAGGAAACGGGTCAATTTGGTCAAACATGTTAAAAGTCAGTTTCAACTACGCACCTGTTAACATGCATGCACCGTAGCATGTTGGGTTGTTTTATATAGAAATCGTGATGGTCATTATTGTTATTTTGGTCCTCTTGGTTGCGGAGTTGAAGATAACTAACTTGAGTGACCATTCATGAGCACCGAGAATGGTACTACATAAGTACACATATAGGATTTTGTTGACTCATAATCAATTAGCAAACAATTTTTCAATATGTTTAGTACTGAATGCATGGTCACATTGTAGGTTAGAAAATCAATACAAGTTGATAAAATGTGTTTCTGCAGAATTTGATGAAGCTATCATAGTTTAACCATGAATAATAATAAGTCTAACAATACGACATTAGTGTATCATTACAACCAAGTTTTGGCCAACAAATGTTTTGACTAGAAAGCAAGGAAAACGAACTCGTCGACAGCAGAAATCTCATCAATCTTGTTCAAAGCCTTTTTGCTCGGTTTCTCATCAACTCCAATCACCATAATGTCGTATTGTTCGATCCTACCGAAACTCATAGAAGTAATATTCACATTTTCTTCTTCATCCAATATGCTTGAAACACTTGTAATGATATTAGGTTGATGAGGGGCTTGTTTACAAAGTATGGATATTTCCTTCCAAACTCACATCCACATCCAAAACACCTACTTTCGTTAGATGTGGGACCCCATCCTTGACCATCCCTTCTACTTTAATTTCACCACAAGACTGATTTCGACGTTAGCAATTGGACTCTTATGATTCGAAGTGGCTTGTCAGATTGATCCCGTCTACAAGTGACAATGTTCTCCATTTACACAGATACCTTTGGCGAGCATAGCGCGGACTAATGGGGTATCCAAATTATCTGTTGCTCTTGAGGATGTATATGTTTTCTTTACAGATCCTAAACCACTTCCATCTGCTACTAACTGTACGGCTAACTTATGGAGTTTTTCAGCAAGTGTAACATACTGTGTCAATTCTGTAAGTACCCCGCGAAATAAAAATGAATAACGTCACTACTAGAAAGTTTTGAAAAAAAATTTTCTCAACAGATGTTGTCTTCTTTGGGAAAAAAAGACTTAAACTAGATATCGTCCTCGGTTGGGTAAATTTGAGCGACTTCTGTAAATTCCCATTTCAAAATAATCTACAGAGAGATATGGTTTGCTATACATCTCGAAAACATAAGATCATTGTTTTTCCTAGCGGATTTTATTTTAGGCATTAGGGGTCGGCACGGGAAGATTTGATGGTGGTACAACCAATTTACATAAAAATGGCTCATTCTATATCAGATGGGTAAAATGTTTAGATAAAAGGAAACGGGTCGAACATGCCTAAACTATCCAAAAGTTTGTTTCTAATATATAGACTGTCTCAAATCATTTATAAAATTGTTTCTTTAAAATCATTGAATTTGTAACTCCTAGATAGCGCATTATTTTCCTAATAATGCATTCTGAAAAATGACATCGTAGTTACTTGAACTGACCAAAACTACATATATCAGCACCCAATTTCCTAAAGGATATCATTTTGTAATCATAAACTAAGGCAAAACAAATAAGACCAAAGTGTTTGGAAAAAAGATTCATACAACCAGCCCTTAAATCAATTAATTTTGTGGCAGATTAAAAATAAGCTCAAGTAGAATTACCACAGCTGTAAACGTGGACGAGTGAGTACAAATTTATCTTCCGGAAAACTTCTACACCAAAGATATCTTAGTGAGTGTATATTAAACACAAATGTGGCAGCTTGCTCGCTAAAGGGAGAATTCCAAAAAAAAAACATAGCTTTCTTAGTCTTGGGCACCCTTTCGACAACTCGAGAAGTCCTGCATCAGACATTCCTTTACAACTGAGATAGAGTATCTTAAATTATGACCATACATCCCAATGTACCCCATACCCACATCCGTCAATTCTTCATCACGAAGTAAGAGAGTTAGCTTTTTGAGTTTGATGCAACCCTTTAGCATAGCTCGGATACCATGGTCTAGGGGTAAATCTGTGCCGTTCTTACACAATTTCATACGGAAATCACGAAGATTCTTCAAATGAGTTCCTACACACTCGATAGCTTCATTGGAAATATCTGAGAGATTAACATCTAAAACCTCCAAACTGATACATCCTTGAACCAGAGCAATAAGTCCCATGCGAGTCACACGCCCAAGATGAATGAGTTTGCGCAGTTTCTTGCAAACCTGACCAATAACTCGTAATCCCAAATCTCCACATACATCATTTGTACGTAGGACTTCCAAGTTGGGACACCTTTCAATCAAGAAACACGGGCAATATTCTTTACTAACTTTTAAGCTTGTAATATTCAATTCCCGCAATTGATTCACATAAGGGAGTAGAAAAGAGAATGAAGTAACGGGCAAGTCCTGAATACCTAAACAACGAATACTTGGGGGAAATTTGAAACTAGTATAGTCCCCATCTTTGTCAAAAATAACGCCATCAAAATCTTGTAACTTATTACTAATGGTCAAAGGCATCTCGTAAATGATTTTAAAGGTTTTGACTAACTATCAAAGATACTAAAGAGTTCTGGTTTCAACAGACTTCGTATCAACAAGCGTAATATCCTCATCCGAGTCAAAATCACTAAGAGCGTTAAACTAAAGGCACCTAAATGTAAAGGAATCTCTAATGGAGTTGTTTACCAAAGTCAATTCACGAAACCATTCCCCAGTCTGGCACCATCCATGTTATAATACTCCAAACACAAACTCCAAATCATTACAATACCGAGATACGTGCTCTAAATCCCATTCTCGTAAAACCCTCGTCACAGCAAATCTTCGAAGTCCGTAAATCCTACCTCGGGTTTTAGCCAACAGCTCGAGATCTTGATCCAGAAACAACCAAACCACGGATATGAAGCGCTTTCAATTTCAAACACTCAAACTTAGAAATTTCTTTAATCCATGGGGTGGCCGATATTTGTGTAAGAACATCCCTATCAGGAAGGCCCTTGAGTGTTAAGGACTCGATAAAAGGGAGTCTCGTACTCAAAGTAGACGGGTTTTTGGCGTAAGACAGATGGACAGTTAGGTGCTTACGCGTAATACAATCGAGTTCATAAAATTTACACGAAACTGAAGAGATAGAGATAAGGTCATCACCATCGTGTATATAAGGTAAAACACAGTCTAACACACTCTCCATTGATCCTTCCATTTTCATTCTCCCTTGATTCTCTTTTTTACCATTTTTCGAGACTGTTTATACCAACATTCAAACCCAACGAGTTTATCCCATGATAATAACCGAATACATTAACAAATAAATAGCTCATATCAGTATCAATATACTTGCAAACTCAGCTAGTAGAAAACAAACGCCATCTTGTATACTCTAGAATTTAATCCCAGCATTCCTATTAAGGATGTTTGGATTAGCTTATCGGGTTATCAGCTTATTGAAATTTGGAAAATTTAATAAGCTCATTGTTTTAAGTAGCTAAGCTTTCAGCCTTAAAGCTTATGGACGTTAAAAAGCTATATAATTTAAGTTAATAAGCTCAAAAACACCAAAAGAAATAAGCTTATCAGATTATCCTATTGATTAAACTACTCCAAACTCCCTCTTATATATCTGCTCAGATCCTTTCCCATCATTTCTATTTGGTAAGTTTATACTAGTATGAGCTTATGCACTTATCAGATTGTTGAAAATTGAAAAAGACAATAAAGCACGTGTGTGTGAGCACATTACACTTATCAGCTTAGATCTTATGGCCGTAAATAAGCCATAAGATGAAGTAAAAAAGCTTATGACCCCCAAACAAGTGAGCTCATCGACTTATCAAATATAAAAAACTAATCCAAATACTTTGTTATATATCCAAACAAGTGAGCACATTACACTTATCAGCAGACTTTGAATCCTAAAATTTCTACTTAGGGTGTTTGTATTAGCTTATAGGTTTATCAGCTTATTAAAAATGCCGAAAAAGCCAATAAGCTACCATATTGGAAATACAAACTTATCCTTGTAGTATTTAAGGCCATAAAGTCAAGTAAATAAGCTTGTGAGTCCCAAAAAAAGAGAGCATATCAGCTTATCCAGTTTAATAACCTAATCCAAACACCTGCTTACATAATAACCTTTTTTTTTAAATAATCAGTTTATGAAAAAGCCAATAACCTAGTCACTCTGAACAAGCCAATATATTAAGATTTGAAAAAGCCCTTATGTAATCAAGTTTAATAAGGTTTTAAAATAAATGAGAAAAATGAAAAAATAAAATAAAATAACAACATTAACAAGAAATAAACAGTGGGTTTTAGTCTCCATTTTCAACTATAAAAAGTACTCGTAGTACAAATTAAAAGACTTACGATGAACAAAGATCACCAACCTTAATTTCTTTCAATTAGGGATTTTTTTGTTTGTCATGTTTGTTTTTCTATTTGTGTTTTATTTGACTTGGTCAACCATCTCTAATTGAACAACGGATTCTCGTATTTGATTAAGACACTTCAAAACACTAGTTGTACTGTAAATACAAACTATATTGAAGTGTCTCAAACAATTTTTTGTGAATACGCGAATCACTTCCCATTGAATATGCTTTACCTTGTATTCTGGTTCGGGTTCGGTTTTTGTGTAAATCCGCGAAAAAATTCGGTTTTTCATTTTTAAAAACCAATCGGTTTAGTTTTGTGTCGGTTTGGTTTTTCGGTCTCATAAACAAAACCAACAATATAAAAAATTAAGGATTTCTTATGTTGTTCTTTGCTGAAAACAAAAACATTTACAGCATAAAACAAAGTTCGTCGCAAAAATATGTTACAAATTTTTATACTTTTAAGTCAGCTTTTTTAAGATGTTTTATGTCTGATATGCAAGATAAGACGCGGATATAAAGTGTTTAAGATAGAAGAATTGATAATCAAACAAAACAATAATCTAAAAGAAAATTTCATTTTTGTCTCTTAAATATAAAAATAAACAAACACTTGTTTAATGTCTTATTATCGCTTGCATATATTAATAAGAGTTAAAAAGAAACGCATTTTTTTGGCTTGCAAATAAAAATGAAAAAAATTAAATTCGGTTGTTTGAGTAGGTAGTGATAAAGTAAGAAAGTAAGGTTAGGAGAATTTATAGGGAGGGGGCTACAAAACAAAAACTTTACATAATAACAAATAATAACAGAAGAAGTAATCCAACTTTAAATGTTTTGTATGGATATTAGCAACTTGACTCTTTTTATTTAAAAAAAAGTAACATAAAATCCATTTGATTGATTTCATATAATGAGCTTGTTTAGTGCTGCATTTGATACTACTAGTTCAATCTTACTAATGTAGTGTTTATAAAGAAGAAAATAAGAGAATACCAAAAGGCCTTTTTAGCTAACAAAATTTTTTAACGACCATTATGAAAAAAGGACTGTGGGTGAGAGTTCCTGAGATTTGAGGGATGAAAACCAAAAATGTATTACCAACTTACTTTCTCATTTGTACCGTAATTACCAACTTACTTTTTTTCGTACTCATTATACCCATGTACATTCAAATTTTGTTTGATATCACCAATATGACCATAAAATGACTATAAAATGACTATATTACCCTTGTCTTCTTTAACATATTTACAATCTTATTTTTTTAAATCTTAATTTTTTAAAAATTACTTTAACAAGTACTTTAGCAAATTAAAATTTTTTTACTAAAATTTAAAAAAAAAAAACTTATAAAATATTTTTTTACTTTATTTTTAGTAAAAAATTTAAATTTTTCTTACAAAAATTTTTAAAAAAATTTCACACTTTTCAAAATCTTAATTTTTTAAAAATTTTAAATTTTTTCGTACTTTTTAAAAAATTATGATTTAAAAAAATTACGTTTAAAAAAAATATTTTTTGTTAAAGTGCTTGTTAAAGTACTTTAAAAAAAATTATGATTGTAAATATGTTAAAGAAGACAAGGGTAATAAAGTCATTTTGTAGTCATATTTGTGATATCGAACAAAATTTAAATGTACATGGGTGTAATGAGTACGAAAAAAAGTAAGTTGGTTATTACGGTACAAATGAGAAAGTATGTTGGTAATAAATGACTTTTACCCTATATTAAGTTGTTAAAAGATATGCATAATAATCCCATCATTATCTACAAGACTCCACATGAGTGTCAAGTCACCATTCATCACACCATCAAATTTACCACATTTTACCTTCTATTGTCACCACCTAACCCACCGTCTAACCAAAAAAAAAAAAAACTCACATCAACTCACGAACCTATGGTGGTGGGTGAGTTTTAGTGGGGCACGGCGCGTCAAGGTGCTTCACCTCTCATAATAACTAGTAGGACCGACTTTGAGGGTGTGCGGGGTGGGCGACCGCACAGTGAGTTAAACAAAGTGAAAAAGCAAATGTAAAGATTTGAATTTATAGGGGGCAAATTGAAAAAAAAAAAAAACAAAACAAAACAAATAGTAGTAATAACAGAACAAGAAGAACCCTATCCATTTGATTTGATTTCATAATGCTGTTTAGTGCAGCAGCATCATCATCATTTAATACTAGTTCAATCAAAGACACTAAACAGTATCATTTAGATATAAAAAGCAGCTCTACTAGATGTAATGCTAAGAAAACAACATCTGGTGACGGTGATGATGACGTCAGCAGGAGGGGGTCTGGCACGACGGCAAGAGGACGGAGGCTGTTAAAAGTTCGCGAAGAGAAACAGAAACGAGAATTCGACCGTCTCAATAACTATCCTTCCTGGGCCAAGTATCTATTCATTTCATTTTTTTTAAAGGGTTTTTCTAACATGTGCCCTTGGGCACATGTTAAGGTGGACACAGGCTGTGTGTCACAGCCTTATTGTTATTAATCATTATCAGGTCTCACAAATAACTGCTGGCCAATTGTCACAGCCTGACGTCCCCACCTTAACATGTACACCTGGGGCACATGTTAGAAAAACCCTTTTTTTAATTACTAATTATATTTAAAATTAATTTCATTATTTATATAATAGGGTGTTGGAAAATGCTGCTAAAAATGATGTGGAGCTAAGAAATGTTTTGGGCGATACCATTGGCAACCCCGACCAGATGCGACTCAAGGTAGTAACTAACTCTTTACTTACATTAGGCGGGTGTTTGTTTCGCCACCCGGCTCATGCCTTGTTTTGGTTTCGGGTTTATTTTTCATACGCTTACTTTTTATGACTTGTTTTGAAGCTTTTATAAGCTTATATTATGACCATAATATAAGCTTTATATAAGGCTAAAAGCTTCAAAACAAGTCATATAAAGTGAGCCCAAAACCAAAAACAAGCCATGAGCCCGCGAAACAAACACCCCCTTAGTAGTTAGACGACTAGACTTTTAATTAATGGTTCTACAGGTTGAAGATAGGATACGCAAGAAGGGGCGAGACTTTCACAAGCCCAAAACGGGATCTGTTGTTGCTTTTAAGGTCACCTTTCGAGAGTGAGTTAGCGTTTCTCTTTCTTTCTTTCTATTTATTCTATTTCCGTGACCGTCTTCATTTACCAACTCAGATATATGTTGTGATTTACAGCTTCAGTCCTGTTGGTTCCAATATATGGTTCAAGCTATATGGACCACCTTCTGATCGAGATGTTGACCTCATCGGCACTGTATGTCTCCACTCCATATTTCATATTACTATCTATGCTTCCTTCTTATCTATATCTATATATTTATATATGTCACAGGTTATTCAGTCATGGTATCTCATGGGACGTTTGGGTGCCTATAATTCATCTAATCTGCAGGTAACAACCATCACTTTCATGTCCTTTCTTGTCTCGTCAACCTTTTACTTCTTTGTGTTTCAAGTTTAGGGGGTGTTTGTTTCGACATAAGCCCTAATTTTTCGGCTTATTTTGAGACTTATGTGTGTGATATATTACAGAAAACAAATGGAAACTACAATAATATGGCTTATATAAGTTTATCCATGAGTCTCAAAATAAGCCAGAAAATTCAAATGGGCTTATGTTTCATAAGCCGAAACAAACACCCCCTTAGAACATAATTTGATGCAGTTAATTTCTTTCTACTTCTTATTAAATTCTGTTGGCTTTCATCAACCTATTACTACAAGTTTTTTTAGCCTTTATAATTGTGGGGATATACGAGCTAAACAACATTTTGATGCATAACTACTTCATTTTACAAGGTCATAGATTGCCGCAATCACATTGGTTGTCGGTTCCTCATTGTTTGATCCATTCAAAATGCAGTGCTATATTAGAAAACAAAAATGCCCATTACTATCAAACAATAAAATGTCAAACATAATATTTACTTTCTGATGTAGTGGTACTGATAAGTGGCCTTTCATATTGCAGTTGGCAAATACATCAATGGAATACAATCCTCTCTATGATGCGGATAACGGCTTTAATGTGATGCCGTCCTCATTCCATGATATCGGTGATGTTGAGTTTCAAGACAATTGGGGGCGAGTCTGGTATAAAACTTGACATAACTTAATTTTATCGCTGCGGGAAACTATTTTAGGTAACAGATCATAACTTTTGAATGTGCAACAGGGTAGACATAGGTACTTCTGATTACTTTGCCCTTGATGTGCTGCTCAACTGCCTCACGGTATTGAGTTCAGAGTAAGCATCTCTCTTCTGTATTTTTCGATCCATAACGTTTTAGGTTGCAATTTCAAACCTATTACTTATATATCGGTTGATTTGGGTTTTGTCAAACCAAAAAGTTTAGGTGAAAGGTGAACTGGTCAGATACTACCTCCTATTCATAACTAGTTAGCACATCAACTGTTTCGAGATAAAAAAATGCAAAGAAAAAGTGGTTTCGGGTCACCCTATCCGTTCCATATTGGCCAGTACTTCAAATAAATGACCTGTTTCAATCAGAATCCGTTATTGACCTGTTTGTTACCCAACCCATGACCGTACATCTTTCCAACTCAACACAATGTCCACAAACTCTGGTTGGTATTAGCTTATTTAGACTTTGTTCCTTTTTTGTGCTCTTATTTGGCAGGTATTTGGGTATTCAGCAGGTAGTTTTTGGTGGCCGGTCAATGGGTGATTGGGAAGAGGGAATGAAAAACCCGGAAGACGGATACAAGTCCTTTAAGATCTAAGATTGGTATGATCCGTGGAGGTTGTTGAATCAGGGCCAAGGATCGGGTCAATGGGCACGTGAATGGCCTTGTACTACTACTTGTTGGTCCCTCAACAAACTAGGCTAGGTTAGGCAAGTGATGATTATGAGTTAGATGGTATGTACAAATTAGCTTTATAAATTTGTATGTTGTGTGCTTCTGCAATGGTTTTGGACCCAATGGATATATCTCACTTCTGTAAGGTTGCAAATAACTACTGTATGTGGCAATTTCAACCCATGTATTTACTTATAAATGGGTTGAATCAAAAATTTGTGTAAAAAGAAAACGGGTCAATTTTGGTTGAACTTGTTGAAAGCCAATAAAGGTCAGTTTCAACTACGCACCCGTTAACAGGGTCACTTCGACCTGTAGTAGAACATGGCTTGTTTTCAGAAAACATGCTCGCTACTCAAGTTAGCCTCACTTACTTCTACCCAAATAAGCTAGTATCTCTACCTATATAAGAGGCAAGTTATGATTTAGCCCATGATGGCTGGACATGGTGACTAGGCACATAAATGCTGACTGTAATTCTGACTCAAAAGGGTAATTTCATTCACAAAATTCAACCTATCAAATCTGTGTGTAAAATAAAGGGTATAATGGTCCATTGGGTATATCCTTCAAAAATTGCTACAATTTCTCTCGCGAGCTCATATGTTCAATCGACACTTACACTTTGCTACAATCTTTAATATAACATTGTTTGTTTGATGATTCTTATTATTTAATTTAACAATTTATAATTTTTGATCCAAAATTATAGTTCTTATACTTATGTTTACATTATAATTTTTTAGAGGCGTTTGTGTTAATTGGATTCACTAAACCCTAAGTTAGTTGCAATGGAACAGAAGGAGATTACTTCTATTTGTAAGTTTGACGGTATGTGTATGATTATTTGCGGTTCGTTTTGGGAGTTCATGTACTTACGTTCCAGTCATGATCTCAGTTACCCTATCGGGTCGGTGGACTGATCCCAATCCTATAGCGGTTCCTAAACCTCGAAGAGAGCTTCGTAAAGACATGTTACATGTCAAAATTGGAGCTTAATATAGAGTCTCCAAAAGAAGTGTTAAGTTTGTCTCAGCAATCACATTGCTGGATGTGCAAACTTTTAACGTCTTATAACAAATAATATAGACTTTTTAGTTGTATTCCCTTTAAAATCTTGCACAAATGTTGAATTGTTGTTTGTCTTGAACACTTTCAAGTAACTCGGCAAATCATCGTTCGTGCCATATTATGGGTGGGCTTTTTTCATTTCATCGATGATTATAATTTACGTTTTCGTGTACTTCATCTTTATATATTTGAAGATTATAATAAAAGCTTCTGTGAGTTCCAGCTTATAATATAAGTTCCAACTAATTTCGCGTAGGGTGTCAAAAAAAAATCGAGAAACCAAAAGAACCAAACCGGTACCGACTAGGAAGAGGCAAACCGAATATTAGAACCACGGTGCGATTCTCGGTTTATAGAATTCTAAAATTTCGGTTCTCAAAGTGATTTGAGTTAGAACTGTCTGTTCTCATACTTCGTGTCGAACCGGTACCGACTAGGAAGAGGCCAAACCGAATACAATTATTAACTTATGTAATATATATTGGCGACATTTTATCGAGTTACATAAACCTCAAAGAGAGCTTCGTAAAGACATGTTACATGTAAAAAATGAGCCAACCTTTGAACCTAAATAGCAAACTATATGCTTCAACAAGCTCAAAGTAGGGGTGTTGATCGGTTCGGTTATCGGGTTATTCGGTTAGTTAGGTTTAGTTAGTTTGGTTAAAAGAAAATTTTTGGGTCAACTTGAAAACCGAATTTTAATTCGGTTCGGTTTTCGGGTTGACCCGAAGAACCCGAATTACACAATTTATTTTAAAAAAATTAATAAATACATAGATATTTAGCAAAAAAAAATATTTCAAGCATAAAAAGTGTTTTTGTATATTATGATAAATTTTTAATAGTCTTTTTATATATAAAAATATATATTTATAATAAATTCGGTTTTCGGTTCAGGTCGTCAAACCCATATCCAACCCGAGAATCGAATTAGTAGTTCGATTCGGTTCGGTTTTCAGTTTTTCGGGTTTTTTCTCACCCCTGGCACAAAGCATAACAACCACTAACAACTTCATATGTTTGTACAGCAATTGAGCCCATCTGAGCCCAATTATTTCGAATGCTAGTATGCTATTTATTTTGACAGTTGGGCTTAAAATCCAAAGTTTACTTCTGCTTTTGATTCTCAGGCTGTTTACCAACGAATGGGCTTTCTTGTATAAGGAAAAAACCACATTTTCTTGTTAGTTGAAAAGTAAAAAACTGAATCTATTTAAGGAAACTAGCAGGCTATTCGCGCGTTACGGTGGCGGGTACCTTATGATTAGTCGGAGAAAAACAAAAGGAAAATAACCCCGATCATACCTTGCTCACCAATTTTTATAGGTTCTAACCGGTTCTCTACAGTTCCTTTTTAGGCGGCTTTTATTTGTTAGCCGGGCCGGTGACCACTCATGTTCTCGGTTGAATCCGTTGGCCCAGTCCGGCTTTCAAAACTATATGTGTTAACATATAAATTGTATAAAGCTTTGTGTGTTTTATTAGTTTGTACAATGTGTATAATAACATATACTTTTTATTTTATGGGTGATTTAAAAATTACATTAATTAGTAATAGGTGTTTTAAAAATAAAATTAAATGTGTTGACCATTCAATAAGTATGTGTTGTGAATTGGTTAATTGTACATATTGCATGAATGTTTGTATTATTAAATTTCGACTCATAATTGTTTGCATTAAAGATTGTACAATGTGCGTCAATCCTTGTATTACTTAATTTTTTGCATTGAATAAAGAGAAAGATGTGTGGCAGAATTTTATTATTTGCATGAAATGTTATACAACATGCATAAAAATTTGTATTACTTAAAAAAATTGCAATTCAATGAAGAGAGAGAGGTTTTTGTTTTATACGTAGTATAGATGGTACAATATGCATAAATAGTTGTATTACTTTTTTTTTCATTTAATGAGAAGAGAGACGTGTGCCATAAACCATTTATTCTTTTATTGTGTACATCAAAGGTTGTACAACATGCATAAATAGTTGTATTTTTTAATTTTTAGCATTCAATGAGAAGAGAGTGTCTAATTTGTTTTACATGTAGTATAGATATAGATATAGATAATAATCTGAACTCGTTTATGTAAATCGATACTAGACTCTACTCAATTTAAGTATGCGTGACGACAAGCTCAACTGTGGTGAGTTAGTCATCAAATAGAGTCAATCTTAGCCGTAGAGGTGTTTTGTTGGATTCCCATCTGTGTCCTCTTTGTAATGCTGCTATGAAGGATGTTCAACATGTTTTCTTTCGATGTGACGTGGCTCGGGTTGTTCTTCGTAAAATTTGTCGTTGGTGGGATTTGGATTGGCAGGAGATTTGTTCTTTCTCGGATTGGGATGCTTGGTTCTTATCCTTTCGACTTTCTTCCCGTCTCAAGTCTATTTTAGAAGGTGTTTTTTATGTTGCTTGGTGGCGGATTTGGAGGCTTCGAAATCAGTTGGTCTTTGACGCTTCGCCTCCTAATCGTTCGACGATTTTTGATGACATTGTTTCTTGGTCCTTTTTATGGTGTTCTAGTAGATGTAATAGGGTTTTTTCTTGGGAGTATTGGTTAAAAAACCCCTATCTTATTTCTTTGTAATGTCTTTCTAGCTCCTTGCTAGTTTTTTTTAATAAAGTTGCCGTTCAAAAAAAAAAAAAAATGTATAGATAAAAAGAGAGCAGTGTACTTATCAAATAGTAATTTTTTATATATATATTTTTAAACGCGAGTAGTTTTGGCTGAAAATGGAGATGAAGTTGGACTGGGGTTGGAGCTTATATCTTAGTCAGAATTCGGGGCTTTTATTTTTATAAATTTGTTTGACGAATTATTTCGAGTCAAAGCTTATTAATATAAAATTGCATAAAAATGTATTTAAGTAATGTGGCTAGCCATAAGTCATCATAAACTTATCCAATGGACTTGAGCTTATGAAGGCTTATGATTGAACATGTATAACAAACAAAAGTTATTTTGTAAGCTAACTTATTTTAAAAGCTCAAGCTCCAATAAACCTCTACAATCCTCGTGCCAAACATAACCTTTATATTCTGTACGAGGGATCACTTTTTGTTTTTGGATTAACTACTTAGAAATTTTTAAAAAGGGTTGAGCTAGCTATTAAACTAATCCATAAACTTAATATCGGCACCATATATTATATATTTATCTTTTGGTCTAAACAAGCGTGATTGCCCGCGCGATGCTGCGGAGCGTTAATTTTTTTTTTTGCTGGTTTATTTTTTCGGTCTCATGTT
>BQNB010079625.1:1188-27381 GCA_026074375.1 Tanacetum coccineum | reverse complement strand
AACTATCGAGCCCGATTCCCGATACTTTCCTATTACAATGTTAACTAATTGATTGACCAAGACTTAAAATACATAATGAACAAACTTCATGTTCGACTCAATATTTTGAGGCTAACATGAATTCATCAATAACACATGTGTAGTGGAAAAGGTTGATAGTAATGTAATTTCTAATTTACCGGATATTTGTGATAATGATATTTAGACTGACCAAAATGCTGAGGATGAGCGTGTTACGCTTGCTAATTTAATTGCGAATTTAACGCTTGATACTGAAGAGAACAAAAAGATTTTGAAGCAATTAAAGAAAGCAAACGCATCATTGACTCAAGAATTAAAAGAGAGCAAATCCAATCTTGAGGAGTCTAATACTACTCAGGATAGTTGCCTAATTGCACTTCAAAGTAAACAGACTGAGCTTGAGACGTACATGACCTTAAATGACCATACAGTTTATTATGACAAATTAAAACGTAAGTGGCGAGGTGTTATTTTATACACTTTTTCGGGGTCGTTTAACCCCCTAAATCATGCATTTATTCCCAAAATAGGTACTTAATCGTTCATTTTCATGTATTCAGAATTTGGAAGGCATTTGGAGGAAATACACGTGACTTGGGCTCATTTGGAGAAGGAACGGACAAGACTACGAACCTACACCAACATCTCTCAAGAATTTCTACTCAGAGGCTGGAGACGGAATCAAAGATTACACGTGACGCCGTTACAACTCATACCAAGACGACGTCACAAGATCTCAAGACGGCGTCAGATTTCACGACCTATCCCATTATCTAGAATATTCTATTCATGACGGCGTCATGATTAAAACGTGATGTTGTCACAATGATTTTCCTATATATACTAATCCGTTTTTAGAGTTTTAACTATGTAACTTTAGAGTAAAAGAAAGGGACGAACCCTAGTACGTATAGCAGCTGTTAGTGATGATTTTAGGGGGGCCTCAAAACCCTATTGTACTTCGCTTCTATTCATATTTTAATCAAGTAAGACATCTTTAAAAAATAAAAAAAAATAAATTCAATATGGTCTTGTTGTGTGATTATTATCAGTTCTTTATTTATCTTTAACATGCTTGCTAAACCTTCATTGTGTTTATTTACGATTGTATGAAACCTAGGATGTAGATCTTAGTGATGTTGGAATTGTCTTGTGATGAATATGCATGTTAGGTTTAGAAAACCAGCTTTTGTCTGTATCGCTTGTTGATATGTCTAGAAAAACATGGATGATTTGTGTAGAATGGATTACCATAGGGTAACAGTCTTCATTTACTACCTTTGCCCCTTATATGGTTGATCCACTCATAAATATATTTCAAATGCATTTAAATACTCTTAGGGGCCTTTGTAATAGTCTTCATTACTACCTTACTTGTGCATTGCCTTAACGGAATATTAAATAGACAGCGGGTGCGTGTAATGCGTTATGACTAGGAAATTATTTAATAGATCATCACAAGTGTGACAAAATCAACACACTAGGAGAAGCAACCTAGGGAGTTAGATACATGATTAAATAAAACCCCCAATATTTTGTTAGATTGTATCACAGTAGCTTAGTTTTTTATTTAGGTTTAATAGCTAGGTCCAACCAACCTCTCAACATACGATTTTACTACTTTCATTCAAATATAAAAACACAAAATGAATCGTCTTCTCAACCCTTAGAATTTTGTTAGACCGTCTGATCAAGCTCTTCCAACCTATTCACCTAGAGAACGATAACAACCCTCGAGTCTTGCCTATACTACACTACAAAGATTAGGTACACTACCTAGGGAGTTGTAAAACTTCTTGTAGAAGTCCCTTACTACAACCTCAATAGTAAGTTAAATAAAACTCTAGGACTATTAGCTCAAAAAGAAATTGATATAAAAGAAGGTTTAAAACTTAAAGCCTATGAAATTTTAGTTGTCAAAGAGAAACACGATAAGTTAGTCAAACAGGGTCTTTTAACAAAGTGACACTACGAATGTATTGTCAAAGAGAAAAAAAAAGGTAATAACGGATTTAAAAGTTAAGGAAGGAAAAGACATTGACAAAATGATTTCAATGGAAAAACAATTAAAGTTTTTGAATGAAATTGTTTATAAAAGGAATCAATCAATTTAAACCATTCATATGTTAGCTCCCAAAGGCTCAACATTCAATGGTAGACCAACTTTTGCAAATCCAATGTACCTCAAGAAAGCTCAATCCGAAAATCCATGTTTGTATGAGATCCCATATGATACTTCTAATATTGCAAACAGATTCGTCCCTGATAGGGAAGAGACCTTGACTCTTGAAAACGAGAGTAGATCAAAATTGAATAAAGACTTAGTGAAACCTTATGATTACACAAAGCAAAATAGTATTTATGAAAATTTTAAACCAGCGTCACAAGAATATCATGATCAGTTGGTACATGCAAATGAAGTCAGGAAGAAAATATGGAGAAAATCTTTTGTTAAAACTAAGCCAAAATTTTCAAAAACATCGGTTTATTACCTAATTCAAAATCGATCAGTAAAGTCGACAAGCTTATAATGTAATGACGAATAACATAAATCATTTTAGAGAACTTGTTGATCAAGCTTGGGAAAAGCATACTCATGATCATTTTCATGCACCAACTGCTCATGATATGGAAATCCTAATTAAAACATGTTTGATGCCTCTTGCCCTAAAGACACAAAATGATAGTTTCACATTTATTCATGAACTTAAGCAAGAAATGCATGCTGATTTAAAGTATGTTGAATCCCTTGAAAAAAAATTGATGAACTTGAATCTGATAAAGCTAATTTTTCAAACATGTATGATCTGCTTCTCCAAGAGTGTGTGTCAAAAGATGTTACGTTTTCTTATTTGCATTCTTTATATGAAATAGATGCTCACACTGAATTGCAATGCTTATATGTTCATAAAGTGAAAGAATGTGAATGTCTTGCACAAAAGCTTTCTAAACAAAGTGAAACTGTTAGTAAAGAAGTTTATAATGAGCTCTCACGAAGTTTTGCTAAATTAGAAAAACACTCGATTTCTCTTGAACTTGCTTTCCAACAAAGTAAAGAACAAATGAAAAATGACAAAGTTTGCAAAGAAACAGCATCAAATGTATTTCAAAAAGAACGTGAACAATATCATGAAATACAAGACTTGAAAGCTCAATTACAAGACAAGAACATTGCCATAAGTAAGTTAAAGAAACTCATCAAGAAATGCAAAGGAAAATATGTGGAAACTAACTTTGATAAACCATTTGTTGTTCTACAACCAAATGTTCAAAGGTTTCAAAACCATTAGTTTTAGGCAAATCAATTTCTTTTTCAGACTCTTTTGAGAGGAAAAGTTTTTCAAAGACAAAGTCGGTTCCCAAAACTAATGTGTCAGAGAGTTTATCAAAACCAGTCACTACACATATTTTACCTCAAACAGCAAGGCAAGCTATAAGAAACACAAATGTGATTTAACCAGGTATGTATTGAATTGACACTAGGAAAACTCAAACTAGAACACCACAGTTGCCTCAGACTTCTAGAAATACTAATCCTCGCGTGTCTACCTCTACATGAGTAATACACAGAACTAATGTTAGCAGACCACTACTTAAGAGCACTCAAATGAAAGATAAGGTCATGCCGAACATTAGTCAAGTAAAGTTTAAGAAGACTGGAGTAGAAGACCACTATAGGATTTCTAGTAATTCTAATAAAAGAAAGTCTGTAACTGCGTGTAATGACAGTTTAAAATCCAGAAATTCGAATGTTAATGTTGTTTGTGCTACTTGTGGAAAATGTTTGTTTAGTTCGAAACATTATGCGTGTGTTTCTAAATTTTTAAATGACGTGAATGCTAGAACTATGAAGCCTAATGTAGTGCCTATTAGTACTAGTAAACCCAAAATTTAAGCGAGCAAATTTGTTGCAACATCCCCTAAGAAAACAGTTGCCTTAGAATCCACTATCCAAAAATCCAAGAGTTACTATAGGATGATGTATGCGAAAATGAATAAAGCATGGAAATGGTAGATAGAACAACAATGCCCATCAAGATATAAATGGGTTCCTAAGATAAAAATGAAATGGGTGCCTAAAGTTAAGAATGACAATGTGAAAAAGAGAGTTAGCTTTACCATAGATAATGTATCTAGGATAACTAATATCTTGAAATTCACAGATACTTTAGGATCCAATTTATTAAATGTTACATCGTCCTCTAATTCTCTTGCAGATTGTTCAACTCATCCTATTCATTGTTGACTCTGGATGCACAAAGCATATGACGGGCAATCTAAAGCTGTTGTATAATTTTGTTAAAAAATATCTAGGCATCGTTCGTTTTGGCAATGATCAATTTGCTCCAATTCTTGGTTATAGAGATTTAGTTCAAGGAAACATCACGATTAACAGGGTTTACTGAAGCTGGGACGTCCACGCTGTTACTGGGCGTTATTTGAGTACGGATTTTGACTTATCTAATGCAAAGGTATGTAACTTAATACGTTAGTCTGATAATCAAGTTTGTTTCAGATCTTAAGAACAATTTCTATAGGGTAATGCCATTCACTACACCGCGAAAGCAAGCATAGCCCACAATTTCCTCAAGCTAAAAAAAGTTTCAGTTTACTCAGTTAAAGACTTTGTCATCCTTGCAAACAAGGATGAGTAACAAATATTTAGAGACCATGATGTTATTCTTGAATTTGATGGTGCAACTTCCGTGCGTAAGATATCAGCCAAGGGTGGTGGCTTTGTGAGATATTATCTATTTGACCTGCAAGATCTTGGGAGCATCGAGCTGACAAACAACAAGTATTTGATTGGTAATGTTATATTTGTGAAACTATTTTACAAAAGAATCATTATATGTGTTTGCTCATAAGTAAAACCATACCTTGCAAATGTTGCCGGTTATGTCACAAATGTTGGAAGGACCACGCACCAGAGAACAGGTTCCCGGACTTTGGAATTCTATCTCGCTGATGGCAGGTTAGTGTTGTTGTATAGAGTACATTTATGTTTATCTAATATCTTATATTTGGCGTTCTATCTCAATAAGTATTACCCGTGTTATTTTCCTTTCTATAAAACAATGGTGAGTCAATGCGGAGGGGGGCCTCGGTGATGCATTGATAGAGAAGAAAACTAAAATTGTAGGGTTGTACCCGATCATCCTGACAGCAATGAATGTGAAGCAGTACAACGTAAGAAATTTTGCACCCTAAGACATATCTAACATATAGAGCCATAGCATATTGATTGCATATTGCTTTTTACCTTATAACAGTTTTTTGTCAGCGCCAATTCTAATTTTTAAGATCTGCATATAACATTGATGGTGTGTGTCTTTGCTTGAGTGCAAATTAGTATGATCCGCATTAGTCGACGATCAAGTTCATGTCTTTGTTTAAGGTGTTTGGATTAGACCATAACAACGACAACTGTTTAAAGTGGACTGTAAATGTATATATTTCAAGTCACTTTATAATTGAGTATGTTTAGACTAAACTACTATATAATTAAGTTGTGTTTGTAGCAAAACCAAAGCACTGAAGAAATGTGGAGTAGACTTAAAATGTATATGGTCACTGCTAGATCCAGGGGTGGTTGGATCAGGTCGCTACATAAACAAAGAATGTTAAGATCAGACAATACATATATCAAATGTGTATGTCAGTCAGATCACTGCATAAATAAGGTATCTTTGCATCACAAAGCTGGAAAATTTGGGTGTGTTTGGAATAAACATGGCTAGCAGACATAATTTTTAACCAAATGGGAAAAAGTGTAAAGAAGGAAAAATGTAAACGAAAAATAAGTTTTGGAAGATCCCGCTCAATGACAAGACTTTTTAATCATCCTTTTTGAAGTCCAAGGTTTGTCTATTCCTTACAGTTCTGGTTAATTTTTTCTGTTCAATTTTCCTTTCTAAAGTTATATATTGTATGAAGCATAAAGAGGTATGAAATAGTTTAGCTATTAGGTCCCATTCAATCCTGCTATCTAGGTATATGATTAAGCTAGATATTATCTTGATGTATGACTGATTCTGAGGCATCCTTGATATCACAATGCACCGTGAAAATTAAGTGCAGATAGGATAAGCCCTACACCAAATGAAACAAAATTTAGAGAATGGTCATGTTAATCTTATAACCAGATGACTGGAAATGACATAAGCATATCAGTCAGATCTAAGAGATTCTATATTTGTTCAATTTACCCTTTTCATAACATACGTATCCACAAGCATAAAACAAAAAATGTAACAATGCAGATGAATCATATCTAAGAGTACCTTCAACGCTTCCTTACATATATATGTTGTTTGGTACTCCTATAGAGGCTCATCTGTAACATTCATCAAATCAGCAACACTTCCCCCACCACAGTACTCCATTATAATCTGCCAATAAATTAAAACAATCAGGTATCAAAAAGAAAGAGAAAAAGAACACAACTTACCACAGTCATTTGTAAGAAGTTTAATCTTAAACTCTTAATAGATAAAAAAATGGAACGGTTGATACATTCAATGTCACGTGAACAAAGTAAATGTAAAATGACAGAATAAACCACCACCCTTTACTACAAGAACATTACACCAATAGTTTTTCTTTTTTATAGTTTATATGAATAAATGTGGTAAGAATAGATGTAGATGTAAGAGTGCTCCTACCCAGAGATACTCCTCACCCTGGTAGCTTCCTAGATAACGAACAACATTGGGATGAATGCATTGCTGCAACATCTCTATTTCACCACAAATATCTTCATACCCTTCTTCCTGATATATTAAGCATAGCAAAAAGGCTATGAGAGATTAATCACCCAATCAAAATCAAGATAAGTATAACGTACCCCTTTTGATAAGGATACCACTTTAATTGCAACCATTTTTAAAGTTTTACTTTTGTAATGGAAAGCATGTGTTTCACACAACAAATTAATATTCATATTAACATAAAATTAAAAGTCGGTTATGGATTGAGCGAAAGTTGAAAAGGTAAAAAAATAATTGATGGTTTAACCTAAGCAAAAGTTCATAATAATAGATAAAAAAGTTTATACATAAGCAAAATTTCATATTTTTGTCGAAAAACAAAGCCCGTACGTTGCACGGGTACAAATACAAAATGTAGTTGAAAGAAAACTTATATATGGACATGATTTGGAGGTGAAACTTTCAGGTGGGTTTGGAACAAACGTTGAGGAAAAAGATTGGCTCAATTAATTAGTGTGTCAATTTAATAGTCAGATTTTCCACAAAATCAAGCCCGGTGGTTCACACTTACAACGTTTTATATAAATCGTGTGCATAACGTGTTTCATAAACTGCTCAAATGAGAAAAGTAACTTACCCCTCTTTCATAACTTCAGTACAATTGATATGAACTTGAAACTATAAGAATAACAATAAAAATTTTACCACACACCAAGCCCGGTGCAACGCACAGGTTTGGTTAGGCCTTGTGTATTCTTAAGGAATAATCCTCCTTAATCATTATTATTCTTTTTTTATATCATGCTTGACACGCTGATTGTTTTGAAAAGTTTTATAAAGGGTCAATGTCATAAAATACCTACGAAGTTTCAAAATTGTTCCGACTTTACCAACGAACTAAATTTCGTTCTGTCTAAACCAACGAACTTGCAAAAATTGTACCGATATCACCAATATGATAAAATTTTACCGACACCGTGGCGGTTTTCTTACACGCTGGCATTTTTTTTAATTTTCTTATTACTGTATATAATTAAAGTCAATGACACAGCCCCACTTTATATAAGTTTAGTTTTGACCACAAAGTCAAACTCCATTGTCATTCTCAATCTAAACAACAATAACACAAAGAAAATCACAGATCCATTATCACTTCATCATCATCAAATCACAATGAAACCAAGAAACCCCAACACACACCAATCCAGCCCGTTTCACACATAAAGTGATTAAAACCCAAGGCGGTTGTGAGAAACAACTTCACCGGATAACATATTTACCGATAGATCGAGATACCTTAAACTCGCCGGAAACCTCACTGGGAGGCGTAAGTCGGTGACTTGGCTAGAGGATGAGCTTATTGGAATGTGTGTGTGTCGTATATGATTCCATTCTTGAGATTCAGATGATTTCACTACGAAAAGTGAGCCGTTAGATTTGTTGATTCCCAAATGAACAACACCGAACGATCCTAATCCAATCATTTTGCCACGATCCCATTCGCATGGCAAAGAAGAGGGAGACAAATCGTCGTTTCCCGCCATATGTAAGGAAGATGATGTTAGTGGTTTTCAGGAGATGATGATTGAAAGAGAATGTGTGAATTGGGGTTATGGGTTTTGGTTGTGCGAATCAAGTTATGTGAATTGGGGGTGTTGGTGTGTTTAGAGTTTTGATTATATGTTATTTAGTTTATATTAATATAGTTTGATTTTTTATGTTTATAAGGTTTGATTGGTGGTATGTATAACCACTTTGGGAATTTAATAAAGAGAGAGATGAGAGAGAAGCAGATTGATGAAGAGAGATGAGAGAGAAGCAGATTGATGAAGAGAGATGAGAGAGAAGCAGATTGATGAAGAGAGAGATAGAGAGAAAAAAAACCAGTAGATGAATGTGTTAGTGTTTTGGGATAAGTAGGACCAGATAAGTTGCCATGGTGGACTTAGTATATCATATTTGAAAAAAAAAATGACGTGGATAACTAGCCGGTCATCTTGGTAATATTAACACATAACAAACAAGTTTGTTGGTCTAGTCGAGACGAAAATTAGTTCGTTGGTCAAGTCGGGACGATTTTGAAAGTTCGTAGGTATTTTATGACATTGACCCTTTTATAAAATAGAAACTATGGGCAAAAACGGTTTCTCAACTCATTCTGACTCGACCAAATTTGACCCGTTATCGAACCCGCCTGACCTGACCATTAGTGCGACCTCTACACCTTAGTAATGCAAACTATATATTTTTATGGAAAATATTCGTGGATCTACAATGAAGGAAGGTAAGCACATGCATACTTTCAAAATACATGTCGATTATAAGGAAGGAAATCGCTCGGTTGTTTGCTAGTTAAAACCAACGATACTACTTTCTTAGCACTACTATATATTTAGACACTTAATAATGAGTCGACTAAAAAAGTTAATATGTGCAAGTTTTTCATTTCTGGAATAAGATTTTTTTTATCTATTCTAAAGTAAATTGAGTTATTTGGATGAAAAATTCTTTTACCCTTTGCTTGTAATTCTTTTCTACGATCTTGCTAGTTTCTAGTAAATACGGCGTTTAAAAAAGAGTTCTATTACAATTTATAGATAAGGTCCAAAAAGATGTAAATGGGATTATGAAGTGCGTTTCATGTTCAACACATTATGTAGGCTTAGCCATTTCTAATGGGCTAATGATTTGCACATTTTAATGATTTATTTGCACATTCGAGTATACAAGCAGTTAAAACAGGATATCAATATTATACAAGTTTTTAATGCACAAATAAAGTGTGTCAATCGATTCTTAAAGTGTGCAAATCAATTTCTATTCTAATGTGTTAATGGGTAGTTGGGTACGTACAACTGATTTGTTAGTCGAAAAGACATCTCATGAGTCGATTCAATACAAGGATAAAAGCATGCTTGTTTAAGTATGATATTCTAAAAGTATGATTATTGTATAAAAATTAAAAAATATGCTCACTCTCTATTCCATATGTTACTCCATTTTCATTCTTTTTCCATTTTTTTCTTGTACATAGATAAGACACAATCATAACCTGATTAAATAAAAAGTAAAGTAGAAGAAAAAAATTTATAAATATTATTTCCTTCCATTTATGCTTCTAATCATCTGTATACATTTTATAAACATGCAACTATATACTAATTATAAGTCTCGTGCACGCACGGGGATTACACATAAATCAAATTTATTTTAAAACTTTTTCTTAATATACGGGCATATGAAAAAATTTCCGTGTTAAATGTTTTGTAATTGTGATATTAATACAACTAATAATTATATATCGGTTTTACATAAAAAAATCATTATGTATTAATTTAAGTGTTTTAAAACCCGGGTTGACTCGGTCAATTGAATCGTGAACCGGTCGGGTGACTGAAAGCCGAATTTTGCCAAAAAACCAAGTTAAACTGTGACCCAGTGGCTCGACCGGGTCAATTAAAAAATCATTTTTTAAAAACATTGATTAATATCCATTAATATTTTGGTCAAGATTTTGTTGGATGAAAAATTTAAATTTTTTTTAATTCACATGAGTGTTAATGTTGATGTTGTTGTTCAAATTTATTTGTTAATATTATGTTGTATACAATATGGGAGTTTAATATGTTTTTTTATATTCTTATATAAACTTCATATTAGTTTTATATATTATATATTTTTAAAGTATAAAGTATAAAATGTAAAAAGTCTAAGGGGTGTTTGTTAATATTCTAAAGTTATTTAAAAATATGAAAAAAATAAAAGTTTCACTTAATTCTATATAATTTATTTAAAATTCAACCACTAAAGTTTTAGTAATTATCTTTTCTTTTTTTAAGTTTTTGATTTTCACAAATTTGACGCTTATATTTTTATGTTTTTTTTTCTCCATCAAATTTTTCCACCACTTTCTTCAATTTTGACCAAATGTAATTCAATTTTGACTTTTTATTAACCAATCAGATCGCATGATTTTGCCTACGTGGCAAATTCAAGCTTTTTGATTGGTCCAATTTTTTCCACATAACATTTAATTTCATACAAAACTCTAAAATAATGTAATTCTTTTATTATATAAAAAAATACCAACATGTAATGATGTCATAAAATGCGTTAGTCCTGAAAATTCCTAATACCTGTTATCAAAAAGCTTTTTGTTTTTGTTTTTAGTTTTACAACTTCACTTCATGTTATTTATAAATTACCTGCTGCATAAGTTAGTACAATGCGTTTTAGTTAAACAATTAACATCTTGAATTCTCAATATAATTTAAATAATAAAAAGAGAGAAGTGCAAAAATCATCCTTGTGGTTTGTCAAAAAATCGTCTCACGTCCCTCGTTAAATAATTGTCCAAAACACATCCCTCCGTCAATGTTTTGGGATGCGATACATCCCTTGGACTAACGGTGCAAAATTTTTTCTCGTTAATTATTAACGAGGGTCTAATTTTTAACGGTGCAACTATATAGGAGGGTATTGTTGTCTTTTTGCTGCCACATGGATGATTTTTGCACTTCTCTCTTAAAAAAAGTTTTTTTTTGTTTTTTAATTTAAAAAAAAACTTTTTTGCATTATTATTCGTAAAAAAAATAATTTTTTTTACAAAATCTTAAATAAAAAAAATTCGCACTTTACAAAAATCTTATTTGTTTTTAAAAAAATTAGTTTTGTTTGTTTTTTAAAAAAAATTTACAAAACTTTAAAAAAAAAGCGTACTTTTACAATCTTAGTTTTGAAAAAAAAATGTAAAAATTTTGTATTTTTTAAAATCTTAGTATTTAAAAAGTGCAAAAAAAATTAAAAAGTTTTGTAAAAAAAGTGCGAAATTTAAAAAAAAATTAAAAAGTGCGAAGTTTTTTAAAAAATTTTAAAAAGTTTTGTAATTTTTTTTTTAAAACTACGATTTTGGTTCGATTATTTTCAAATTTTTTTTTAAAAATTTCAAACTTTTTTTACATAACTTTTTTAAATTTTTTTGTACATTTTAAAAAATACAAAAAAGATTTAAATCTTTTTCAAAAAATTTAGATTTTTAAAAGTGCGAATTTTTTAAAAAAAGTTTTTAAAATACACAAAATTTTTAAAAAAAGTACGAAATTTTTTTTAAAAAAAATAATCGAACCGAAATCGTACTTTTAAAATCTTTTTTAAAATTTTTTTTACAAAACTTTTAAAAATTTTTAAAAAAAATTCGCACTTTTTAATTTTTTTTTTCCTCTCTTTTGTAAAAAAATTTAAAAGTTTTTACGAAAATAATATAAAAAAAGTCTTTTTAAAATTAAAAAAACAAACAAAAATCTATTTTTTTAAAGAAGAGAAGTGCAAAAATCATCCATGTGACAGCAAAAAGACAACAATACCCTCATCTATAGTTGCACCGTTAAAAATTAGACTCCGTTAATAATTAACGAGACAAAAATTTGGCACCATGTTAGCTGACCAATGGATGTATCGCGTCCCAAAACATTGACGGGAGGGATGTGTTTTGAAACAATAAATTTAACGAGGGATACGTGAGATCGAAATTTTTTAATAACCCACAGGATGATTTTTGCACTGTCTCACTAATAAAATATCACTACTTATTTTTTTTTTTGAAGGATTATCTGAGCAATTGTTGTTTTGTTTTTTCTTTTTATTTTTGAACGGCGAATTTTATAAAAACTAGCAAGATGCAAGAGGGGAGGAGATTACAAAGAAATTAGTATATGGGGATTTTTTAACCAATTCTCCTCCAAGAAAAACTGCCGACGAATCGCACGAGCGCTCTGCGAGTTAGCACCAAGTATAAGCATGAAACACAATGTCATCAAAAAGAGTCGATCGCCTTGGTTTACTTTTCTAAAAAATGAGCCGATTCCTAAAAGACCAAATGGCCCACCAAGCAATGTAGAAAACTCCTTCTAACAAAATCTTAACCTTGGAAGCGAGACGGACAGAACTAAACCAGCTTTGCCACTCCATGAAAGACGTCCAAGAGTTCGGGGGAAAATCCCACCATCTACAGATTCGATGTAACACAGATTGTGCCAAGTCACATTGAAATAAAGAGTGATGAATATCCTCCTCACAAGTACGACATGTCGGGCAAGAGTTAGACTCAATATAAACCCCTCTACGAGCTAAATTAACCCTTGTAGGTAAACAATCTCGGCGTGCCCTCCAAACAAAGATATTAATCTTAATGGGAATACACTTCACCCATCTCGTAGCATCAAAAGAAGGAAGGAACAAATCGTCAATGAAATTACGTACCTCTTTAACACGGAACTCTCCATCACCTGTCAAATCAAAACGCCAACGATCCCGCGAATTAGAAAGGGAAACCATGTTTAGCATAGACTTTAGCTCCGTCATCTGCTGAGACTCAATACCATCACGAACACATCTTCGAAAGGAAGGAAGGACGAACGAGATAACAAACAATATAAAAATAGTGATAAAAACTAATTTTAATAAGAAAATATAATTTTAAATCACTTTTGAAATCATCATATTTGTGTCCATGCATTTAAAAACAAACATAGAACTGGAATTTTCTCCACATCTCATACTTTTTGTAACTATTAAACAAAGTCCGGTTGGACATGGCAAAATCATCCATCTTTTGTTGCAAAAGCATGGTGGAAGTTCTCGGAAGATCTTAAAATATGAAAATGAAATCATCGATATTTTGATTATTACGAAGGTACAAATGTTGTGAACAATGCCGTCTTTGAGGGTGTGTAAAGTGAGCGATGACACATGGCTCTAAAATTTTAGGAGACTTAAAATTTGTTTCCCATTGACAATTATATGCATGTGTACATGTATTTTTATCGAAGAAAAATGTATTTATATGCTAAACGTTTATCTGCATTATATCTTATAGATGATACATTTCATATATAACATTTATTTACGAATGGCTTCAATATGTGGATTTCGTCGGGGGCCCTGGTCGTACGTTACTCATCTGATAAAATCTCGGACGTTATGACACATTAACTGAAATTTAATTTCTTGCCATTTTTTTGTATTCTATCATCCTATATATATACCGTTACCAAAGAACCTTACAATCCATCCTATATATATACCGTTACCAAAGAACCTTACAATCCATCAAATATTTAACGCAAAAGAAAACCTTTTAGTTTCCTGAACTAATGGATCAAAAATGACTTTGGTTTTGGTCTCATTGGTTCTGTCGTCAAAACAACAAGTAGAAGCGCAATATATAATATGTATAATAATATGCATTTTTCATTTTAAGGGTGTTTTAAAAATACTGTAACATGAATTAATGTATTTAATTAATTTATACTTGTACCAAATGCTTTATCACGTGTATTGTTTAAATTTAATGTTTATGAGACATTTAAAGGATGAAAGGTTTGTGCATTTAATGATTGTAACATAAGTTTTATAAATTTATATAAGCTTTAAAATTGTATTACTTAAAATCATTAATAAAGAGAGAGCGCACAATTTGTATTATATGAAATATAAATGACATTTTATATATAATATTTCTTTAAGAATAGCTTTGATATGTGGATTTCGTCCGGGGTACGTTACTCGTCTGATAAAAATACATAGGCTTATTAAAGCTCGTTATCAAATCAAAGTTTAATCTTATTTATGGGCCTGCAGTTACGTTCTTTCCCCTACGTTGGTTATTAATGATGATGCTGCTAATTAAGGAACAAAATAAATCCCAATTATTAGCCAGTAGAAAATAAATCAAATCAAATTTCAATATAAGAAATTCTTAAGGGGAAAAAATTTCGGACGTTATGACACATTAACTGAAATTTAATTTCTTGACATTTTTTTTTTATCCTATATATATACCGTTACCAAAGAGCCTTACAATCCATCAAATATTTATCGCAAAACAAAACCTTTTAGTTTCTTGAACTAATGGATCGAAAAATGACTTTGGTTTTGGTCTCATTGGTTCTGTCGTCAAAACAACAAGTAGAAGCGCAAGTCGACCGTAGTAGTATAATTGAAAAGTTGTTCAACTGCGAGGCTTTCTTGTTTAAGTACTCGAATGCGCCTAGTCCACATTGTTGTGCCAACGAACGTACAAGATTTGGTTCGTGCAGCCAAGGCTTCAAAAGATGTTCTAAGGGGCACTTGTCGTTGCCTCAAAGGCGCGGTTCAAACACTTCCTGTTGACTTGAAAAATGCAGCTAAGCTCACACCTTTGTGCCATCTCGACCTCAACATCCCCATCAGTCCCTCCGTTGACTGTGATTCGTTATGAATTGTTTGACACTTTGACTCTTGTTTTGGAGGTCTAATAATATATTGTATATTTCAGTTTGGATTAAGAAATGAAATTTTGGTGATTAAAGCTTAATGTGTTTTACTTAAATTGCTGTTTTGTAGTCTTATAAACATCCAATCTTATTAAAAGTTAAGGGTGGCGTTTGGTACCTGGGTCTCACCTTTAGATTTGGGTTTGGCTTCAATAAATATATTTGGAGTGTATACATGAGCTGCCCATTTAAGCCAAAGAATTTGGGCTCTTTGCAATGTTGGCTTGTTAGTTGGGTTTTAAAACAACCAGTCTCTTTTTTATGTAAAGATTTGACGTGGGTAAATTATGACAAATTGGTTCTTTTGAACTTTTAATCTATAATATTTTTTTTTAGTTTATGTTATATTATTTTTTTTCTTTCTCTCTTCATGTAATTAAAACCAAGGTATATAAATAGCGTGAAGCGTGGCGTGCGGCATAGTAGCCTCAAGCTTAGCGTGAGAGCGTTGCGTCATAGCGTTTTTAAGGCGTGGACTCAAGGCGGGCAAAAAATATTTATAGAAGTGGTCAATATTAGTTAGCTATAGGTTAAAAATTGAGTAACGGGGTTACTATAGACGAAATCCTACAACCCAAAGCATAAAATAATTGGTAAATAAGCTCAAATTCATGAATTTTTTTAAAGTCTTCAGAAAAAAAACTAAACGCTATTGCGCGCTATCTGGAGCCTTTTTGCAGCCAAGCCTCAATGATGACGCCTTGGCCTGTTTTTTTTTTTCGTAAACGTGGAGGCCACCCTCGCGCTATCTCGCCGCTATAGCTCGCTATGGCTCCGTCTTTAGACACCTGATTAAAAACTTACATTAAATTCAAATCCAAATCTAAATCTAAATTAAAATCTTAATCCTAAACCCATCTTCAAACCAAACGGGCCCTAAAACTACTATCAAAAGTGTTAACGGTCTGGTATGTCGGTTTTAAGGCATTATATCTTGGTTAAACTCCTTCCATTGGTAACGATTCTGCAAAATAGCTACTGACGAGTTATTGGTCTTCATCATACATTAAAACCTGTTTGGTGCGACATGTTTGATGATTTGGCCTACTTTTTGTTTAGAACAAAACATATGGGTCTTCTAAAGAAACTTGCATATATAGATATAGTAAAGGTTTTTTCAAAAGGTCTCAATGTCCTTCCATAAAGTGACAATTTTGTCATCATGATTGACTCGCTTTAATTATTTTTTGTGCTAGTGGGTCGATATAAGGCTGCAAGTGTTTTTCTTTTTCAGCAATCAAGGTGCACATTTGGTGTATGTAGTGGTGTCATCAACCACTCTCGTGTATCATCAGCACTTCCTTAGCTTCAGAGATGGCATATATGTTTCTTGGGTTTTAGCAAGAATGCATTGTCCACGGTTTAGGTCGAAGTAACAAGCTTTGTTGATTCATGGCTTCAAGATGATTCAAGATTCTTTCGTCAACATCTTTCAAAGTTCCATTCAAGGCTCTAGTAGGTTCAAGTGTTTTGTAATTGTGACAATTTCTTCATTGTATCTTCATCATGAGATTTTTTGATCTTTTCATCAATTCTATATATTCACTTTTGCTATAAAAAAAAGAATATAATGCATGCCAAATTGCTTATATTTTTTTTTTGGTAAAACGATGAATTATATTACCAATAAGAGATATTACAAAAGGATTGGACAAGCCCCAAACCTTTATACAAAATGAGAAAATACAACATACATCAGAACTAACAGATATCCTATAAGTCTGATGACTTCCAATTCTATATCTCTTATACTGATATCTTCATATCAATAGGCATCTGAGTTATCAACATACTTCTAGGCTTGTACTTCTAGTCAGTGTGACTAAAGCCAAGACCTAGGCAAACCGTGAAGGACCCCCCTCCTTCTTACGCTACATTTCCCTCTAAAACCCATACCCAAGCCCAAGATCACATCTTTAGGCCTAGAGGCTTTATAGAGGGCATCACTAGTACCAGGGGTAAATATCCTGTTCTCACTGAGATTCAATCCCCAAGAGTCTACATTTTCATTTTGGCATCACAAACTTGATTAGAGTGCTCAGGGAAACATCCCATTTAGCTACATTTTCTCAACTTTTGTTCACCCATTTGAACCAACAACCAATGGCTTCACTTAAATTGGCCTCCAGCTGCGGCAGGAACCCACCTTATGAAAAAGCGTAGTCCTTTTAACTCCATTATATACAAAGCACACTAAGCCAATGATACCATCCGTTTTATCTAGCAGGATTAAGAACATGGAGAGAAGGTTCTTAATGCAAGATATAGGGGCCCATGCAAGTCCTAGTCGCCACTACTATGTTATCCAAGCCTATCCAGCAAAACCTTCATTTAGTAGCATCAAAAAACTGAGATTTAGATAAATGACTGCAATAATTTCACTGCTTCTCAACCACACACCTGAAGACTAGTACTGCATTCAATTTTTATTCAAGGCTAAATACATATCCAAACACCCCTTAAAGCAGCATAAGCTAGCTCAAGCAGCACTCAGATATTGGTTATTCCATTGTAAATTACATTTATTGGCTATGACATCAGTTCTGGAAGTCTTCTTCACTCTCATTGTCATTAGCTTACTTCTTACACTATCATATATGAGATTAGTCAAAACATCTTCACTTCTGCTTTCATTTTTAAAGAGCCTGAAATTCTTTTCTTGCAAATGAAGTTACCACACTAGCAACCAAATGAGTGTCTACTCAAAAACATTTCCTATGTTTTTTTTTCACCCTTCCAACCTTGGAATCAACACATCCTGCATTTGACCAACAAATCCATCTTAAAAGACAGCTTCATCAATTTGGTCCAAATGTTCCTTGGAATTTCACACTGGAAAAACAAATGATGCACTGAGTCACCACATTGCTTACAGAACCCACATTTCAAGTCATCACTCTGCTTCCATCATTCAATTTTATCTTGAGTTAATAGCTTATCCTGCACAGACATCCACATAATGAAAGCCTGCCTTGGGATAATTTGGTTAAACCAAACAACATGTCTCCAATTAACCAAAGGCCAGTTATCCCTTAGGTCTTCCAAGCTGCTTGGTAAGTAAATTTATTTTATCCCAGCATTAGTGGACCCCATTAGACATTATATCTTTATTATATAATCTGACAACACCATCCAAATTATTCAATAAAGCATATTTCTCCTTCCATCCATTAGGCCAATTCCACTGATTATTGCTTATCATATCAGAAACTTTAGCATTTTCATCAAGTCTAGCATCATATATGTCTCTTCTAGAAATTAAAGGAAAAATAGACGGTCCATCCATTCACCATCTGTCATACCAACATAGAAAATCGACCTCCCATCACCAATATCATACCAAACATGGTTTTTAATATCATCTCTTATTTTCAACATTGATTTCCATCCCCAACTATCACTTTTATCAATATTGACATCCCATATGCTCCTATTTTTTAACTTTACAATACTGACCCATTTTGCCCACAAAGAATTTTTGACTTCAATGATTTTCCAGAATTGTTTAATCAGCAAAACCTCTTTCCATTTTTAAAGAGATTTGATACCCAGACCACCTTGATCCTTTGGCCTACAAACCACTTTCCAAGAGACTCTAGCTTTGCCTCTAGCAGAATCACCAGCATTCCATAAGAATCTTTTAAACAATTTTTCTAGATCATTGATAACAGTGGTAGGCAATAAGTACACAGAGGCCCAGTACTGTTGCATAGAAGACAAGACAGATGCAATCAGCTGAATTCTTCCAGCATAAGACAGAGTTTTATTTCTCCAATTATTGATTCTTTCCTCCACTTTATCACATAGCACTTTACAGTCACTCACTCCTAGTTTTTTTGCTAAAAGAGGCACACCAAGGTATCTAACTGGGAGTTTTCCACATTTAAACGGCAATTATTGGAAGAAGATCTGGACTTAAATCTATTTCATTAAGATGCCCATAAGAGGATGGTTTTACTTTTACAAAGATTAGGAACAAGACCAGATGCCTTACTGAATTCTTCTAGAGATTTCTTAATCACTTCAATTGAATCTTTATTGCCTTTGCATAAGACTAATAAATCATCAGCAAAACACATATGAGAAAGCTTAAGCTCTTTACACCCAAAATGATATCCAAAACCATTGGACTCTTCAATATTCTTCTCCATAATAAGACTAAATACTTCCATAACCAGGGTGAACAAATAAGGAGACATAAGGTCACCCTGTCTTAAACCTCTACCCCCTTTGAAATAACCATGAGTCTCACCATTCAGGCAGATAGAAAAACTTGTTGATCTAACACATGTCATGATCCAAGTAACCATCTTTTTATGGAACCCAAATTTCCCAAGGATGTCTTCCAAGAAATTCCAACTTACAGTGTCATATGCCTTCTAGATGTCTATATGCATAGCACATCTTTTAGGGCCATTTTTTCTATTATATCCTCTAAGGAGTTCCTGAGCAATAAGAATATTATCTTATATATGCCTCCCGGGGATAAATGCACTTTGGTTGATATGAACAACCTTATTAAGACCACCTTTGATTCTGTTTGTTAGAATTTTACTTATGCATTTATAAATGACATTGCAACATGAGATTGGTCTGAATTCTGAAACTTTGTTAGGAGTACTGACTTTAGGAATTAAAGCAATAAGAGTTGAGTTCACTTCCCCTAGCAGCTTACTGTTATAGAAGAACTCCTTTATAGCAAGACATACATCCATGCCTATAATGTCCCAGGCCTTTTTAAAGAACTCAGAAGTGAATCCATCAGGACCTGAAGCTTTATTACTATCAATGTCAAACATGGCTTCTTTGATTTCCTTATCAGTCACATCACCAATCACACTCTTAGCTTCCTCATTACTCAATGACTTTTTGAATATGCTCTCATCAATGCTTGAAGTATGATCAACTTTTCCAAAAAACTTCTCAAAGTGTTTAACAAATTGATCATTTACAACATCTCCTTCATAGCTAATACCAGCCTCATCTTTAATAAAATCAACTATGCTTTTACTTCTTCTTGATTTCAAAATCCCATGAAAGACAACAATGTTTTTATCCTCTTCATTCAACCATTTGATTTTAGCTTTCTGCTTCAACATTTTCATTTCATCTTTAGAGGCTTCAACAAATTCATTAAGGGTAGATGCAGCTTCTTTCCTTAACTTTTCATCATGAGGGTCTTTATCCACTTGAGCTTGAACACTTTGAGCTTATCTTTCAGACATATCACATTGTCAAACACATTGCCATTAGACCAACTCAATTTTTTAATAGGCCTTTTTAACTTTTTAACTTTTTAACAATCTTATACATATAACAACCTTGCACATCTTCTTTCTAGGCTTCATCCACCAAGTTTAGGAATTCTGTTTTGTCAGCCACAAAATTACTAAACCTGAGTGAACTCTTCTTCTTAGGGAACCCATTTTTAATATGAAGCACAGCAGGACTATGATCAGACACCATATAAGGAAGAAAAATTCCATAAGCAGTTTGACATTTCTGCATAAACTCATCATTGATCAAAATACTATCCAACTTCTTTAATATTTTGCACTAAGGGTTTTTTAAAGATTTTGTCCAAGTGAATTGAAATCCACTACTACATATGTCTTCAATTCAAAGGATGTTAATGTGTCTTTAAATTCAGCATATTCCTTTGTTTTTCTCTGGCTACCTGAGAGTGATCAAACAGCATTCAAGGTAATATTAATTTCCTAAATAATAACCCATGCTCATTCTTGACAATTTGCTTTTGCATAATCAACTCCTTCCATAAGCCTCTTCTTTCAGCACCAGTATTACTAGCATATACAATAGTACAATAGAACCTTAGTTTGTTAGGAATAAGCTCCACTGTACACAGAATATCCTGTTTGGATTTGTTGATTATAAAACTTTAAAACCGTCCTAGGATTTAAGCCTGACCATTAATCTCTACAGAGCTTGGTGTCTGTTGAATTAGTAGTCCCATTTCCCAGTCTCCAAAAACTTTATTCCCTACTTTCATAATATTTTTGGTCTTCAAATGAGTTTCAATGAAAGCACACATATTAACCTTCTCTTCCTGAATAAACTTCTTTGCATCATTCTGTCTCAATTCTTTACTCATTCCTCTAATGTTCCAAGCAGCTAATTTGAAATCCATTAATACAAATTTAGTTCAAGAGCTGTGAGTCACCCCCTCCAATTTCATCTGCTACCAAAGAATTAGCAGCATTACTTTCTTCAATAATATCCTCTTCCTTTATATTTTTTCATCTCTATTAACCTATCCCCCATTGTACTTGAAATAGAGTTTCATGTCATAAGTCCATTTCATTTTTTCTTCAGGAGGTGGCATAGACTTCATTAAGATGTACCTATCAACAATCAGCCTATCATCATGACAGACATTATCTTCCAAATCCTTATCATTCCCTTCTTCTGACACAACTGCATATTTATTTGCACTTTTCCTTAATTCCTCCATATTTTTTGAACCAACATTCCAAATTTTCTCCAAGGATGGAGGTGTCATATTGTCTTCCTTTTTATCCTTGTTAACAGTAGCACTAGAATTGCCTTGGGCCATAACTTTATCCCTTTCTTTACTTTTTGGTTCAGGCATCTTTTGTTTGACAACATATCTTTGTTGAATATTCAACACATTTCCTTTATACCCCTGCTTGTTTCCTTGAATTCCATTATTGCTTCCCACTGCATTAGCTTGCTTTTTCTTTCTGTTCTTGACTTCTACAAAGCCTTCACTAGCAATTTTATTCTCATCTGTACTAGCTTCCTTATTGGCCTCATTTATCCCCTTCTTTTGCTGATCTTTACAGTGCCTGACATTATGGCCAAAAACCTTGCAGTGATTACATCTATCTGGTTTCCATGAGTACTCCACTTTTACCCACTTTGTCATTTTCACCCTCTTCATAGAATCAACATAATTAATTTCTATCTTCTCCAAATACTCCTTCTCTGCATCCACTTCAATCAGAACCCTTGCATATCCCAGTCTTCCTGACCCTTCTTTACACATATCAGAAGTCATCTGATCCATCATAATTGGTCTCCCCAACCTGCTGGATATGGTACTTATACCTTTAATACTCCAAGCCTCAAGAGGTACATTATACAGCCTGATCCAAACAGGGATTTTACAGGGAGTTTCCTTTTCAATCACAGTCTCTGGGTCCCATTTTTGCACAATAAGGGGTTTCCCATTAACAATCCAAGGACTTTGGTCAAGTAATATATCTACCCTCTTCATCCTGAAACTTATAGAAAACACATTCATCAGAGTCAACTTCTATGCCTTTTAGCCCAAACCTGTCAATCCTCCTAATGTTATATTTACAGAACACAACTAGTTGGGATTACTGCGTTAGCTGCGACGATAAAAATTGTTAACCCAACTCGCTCCGCAATTCACTACCCGCTTAGGAAATTCGTTTTGTTTGGGTTTTAGTAGTTTTCCGCAACAGACATTTAACATCATTTCGCTTGTATTAAAGACTTCAACATTCTTGCACCATCAAAATATGTCCTCAAAAGTATATATTTTTTTACGAATCAAGTTTGTATTCAAATTAAAAGTTAAAGTTGTAAATAAATTCAAAAATAAACCCACTAAAAAATGTGAAAAAACTAAAAATTTTATAAAATTATATCAAAATGGATGTTGAATTAAAAATCACGGAATTTTAGAAAATACGGTGAAATTAGATCATAAAAAAAATAAATAGATAAAAAGATATGTCAAAATTGATATAAAAAGTGATACTTTATTAAGAAGTCACACATGTCACTTTATAATGTGATTTTTTAAAATAAGATGGATGGTCAAGATTGAACCTCCTTATCTTAATTTTTGATGTGGCCCACATTATAAATGTTTTATATAATAAGTATAGATTAATATGCATCTTACATCCCACGAAATTTCCATTTTTCACATCCTTCCAAGACTAGCTCCTCATCAAACACAAAAACTTCCTCACCTTTGTTATTGACACTAGTAGGGATTGTACACAGCTTATTACCTCAGTACAAGACTTTTGGTCCACAGTTTTAGGCATAAGATACATTCATTAACCTCTACTAGGTAACTTCATTATATTCCTTAGCAAACTCTCCAAATTGAATATTAATGATATTATCAGCAGAGTTATTAGCAACAGTGCAGTAAACATTACTTCTGAGTTAACAGCTTCCCCTGATTCAATCACCTCCTGATCTCCACTCAAACCCACACCTTTGTCACTATTCATACTACTTTTCTTCTTATTCTCTTCCTCAACCCTACATTCTTCCTGTACATTGCTCTGTTTTCCACCATTACTATCCTCTCCATCACATCCCTGACACTTTGACTCTTGTTTTGGAGGTCTAATAATATATTGTATATTTCAGTTTGGATTAAGAAATGAAATTTTGGTGATTAAAGCTTAATGTGTTTTACTTAAATTGCTGTTTTGTAGTCTTATAAACATCCAAAAGTCTAAAACTACTAGCAAAAGTGTTAACGGTCTGGTATGTCTGTTTTGAGGCATTATATCTTGGTTAAACTCCTATAATTGGTTTAGCGATTCTGCAAAATAGCTACCGACGAGTTATTGGTCTTCATCATACATCAAAACCGGCTTGGTCCGACATATTTGATGATTTGGCCTAATTTTTGTTTGAAAAAAAACATATGCGTCTTCTAAAGAAACTTGCATATACAGATATAGTAAAGGTTTTTTCAAAAGGTCTCACTGTCCTTCCATAGAGTGACAATTTTGTCTCGACCCATAATGCATACATCTTTGTCTCTACCCATCATGATTGACTCGCTTTAATAATTTTCTGTGCTAGTGGGTCGATTAATGGATGCCAAATTGCTTATATACAGCATGTTTAATTGGTTTCCGGCTTTCAGGCACACCCTAAGCTGATAAACCCCCGTATTACTAGTGATAAGCTTTACAGACAATTGATATTCACATATATACCATTTACAGGGACCATATTATGGTTCTTGTAAAGTACCATAACCGCATTATACTTCACAAGAATGTTCAATTTTGACATAAAGGTGTCAAGCAGATTTCTTTTTTACTTTCACTCAACAATAGTCTGTTTACTGTTTATAACAAAATTAACAACGGGATATAATGCCCACAAGTTTAACAAGTCGTAGCTTTACAACCACGGATCCATAGCCTAGATCAAGCTTATATTGATGAAAGGAAAGTATATATAACAGCTAACAAGATACAAATGCCTCGCATAAAATTTTGATTCCTATATGCCAAGTGGTACTACCCCAGATAGGCCACATGACAATAAACCGAAAGCTTGATTCTAGGATGACACCTTTGGTTTGTTTGACCCGTTGCAGCATGATAATAAGCACCATATGTAGGTCGTTGATCTCCTATCAAGCTTATATTACATCTTCAGAAACACACAAGGGTACTGTATATTGAACACGTTGCCAGTATGGATTTGCTTCATCATTCCATTACCAAATTTTGAAATGTAGACTAGAGCTGTATGAGGTATGGAAATCATTCATGAGAAACCTATTGTTTTGTTGAGCAGCCAAAGTGTGAGCGACATTTCAATCGCAAAGATTGTGTGCAGCGATGTTCTATCCAGCATGAATCCAAAGACAGTGATCCCAGCTCTGTTGTTCTCGAAATATGTTACTGCAAGAAACAAAATATTTCAAATTTTGAATCTTAAAGTCGGTGCAAGAAACCCGGAATAAAATGCAATTTTGATATCTCAAAGCAAGATTATCAATGGGATTTATTGTTCTCAAATGAAGTCACTGCAAGAAACCAAAAAAGACATCTAAAACCAAAGATCCTTGATGAACTTTGTATAAGGGGCGTTTAAATGTGTGCTTAAAGTAATCAATGCAACCTAAAGCCGCAGTCATGGTAAAAGTGATTTTGATTCATAATTTCTGATCATTTAGGATCAAAATCAGAGGTGACAAATGGGTGGGTCCGGTAGGTTTGGTAAGAGTCGAAATCAAAAAGGGTAGTTTTGCTATAGTAACACTAAACACCCAATAAATCTCACCTAAGGCTTGTCTCTTCTGGTATGAGATTGTGTCCTGATAAATTGGTACCATTTTTGTATTGTCCAAATCGTCTTCATCTCCTTCATCCATGTCTGAATCTATATGCGCATTAAAATGGTAATTAGCTCTGTCGGAAATATTATTGGCCATCGGGGTCTCTTCAGTAGGACCCACATCATCAAAAGAGTCGATGGTGGCACATGTATGCCATTTGGCTGCCAAACTCGTTACAGATTGAGCTTTGTGTGTGATCTTTGCAGCACTGCGTAAGCATATGCATAAACCACTCACGAGTGTCACGGAACACAACTGCAACATAATAAAAAACCAAAAGTTTAATATGCAAAGGAGTTTATTTAAGTTACAATTTTTACAACAAAAAAAATCTAAGAAAGGTGAAAATAACCAATAGTTCCATTCATTTTGAGTTTTTATAGTCAATGCAGAATCTGTGTCTTCAAAATCATACTCGGCCTTAAGAAAACAAATATCTGCTATAGTAATACCATTTTAAACCTTCTCAAAAACTATGTCAATCTGGATTCTGGAAGTTTATATATCGATCAGTGTGACCTTAGTAATGATGCCAGTTTACACCTATTTACTTTAGAATGGTCCATAAAAACAGGTCCAACTGGTCGAAATTTATCCAACATGTATTTTTAAGGCATAATTCTCCTTAATCATTGTTATTCTTTCTTTTTTTTATATCACGCTCGACACGCTAATTGTTTTGAAAAGTTTTATAAAACAGAAACTATGGGCAAAAACGGTTTTACAACCCAATCTGACTCGACCAAATTTGACCCGTTTCAGAATTACCAATTTTGACCTGTTACCGAACCCGCCCGACCTGACCATTAGTGCAACCTCTACACCTCAGTAACGCAAACTATATATTTTTATGGAAAATATTTATGGATCTACAAGGAAGGAAGTTAAGCACATGCATACTTTCAAAATACATGTGGTGTACAAGTGAAAACAATATATTATTGTAGCACATGTCTTGTATACATTTGTCAATGATCTTGAATCAGCCATGTTCATTAAGTATTAACACTAAATGCATTATGTATATAGTAGT
>BQNB010079624.1:4451-30184 GCA_026074375.1 Tanacetum coccineum | reverse complement strand
AAAAAATATAAATCTTTTTTAGAAAATTTTCTTTTATCAATAAGTTCATAGGAAAATTAGTTTTGATTTCGTAGGGTCTAAATTGCAAAATTTCGTTTTTTTAAGAACGGGATTCATTCCCGTTCTCGTTTTTCGTGTTTTAACGCTCATTTTAACTCCGTTTTTGTTCTAGTTTTCTTTAAAGTTACTTTTTAGTCAAATAAAGTCTATTTAAAAAGAAAAAGTTAAGTTAGGGTTATTTTTAGAAATTTAGGGTTTTTGACCTCCGTTTAGAGATCCCGTTTTGCGTTTTTAGTTAAATTTTGATTTCTCGTTATTTGTCTTCATGCTTAATTGTTAGAATTTGTTAATTTTAATTGTTAAAAGTAGTTAATCAAATCATCCATTGTTTCCAATTCAAATCATTGTCCGAGCATCAAACGTGGATTCAATTTCATAAATCGTTAGGGAAACGACCCGGGGAATCATACTTCCCGGTTAATGTACGTATTATATTATATATTTTTGTGTTTAAATTGCATTTAATCTTTGTCCTCAAGGATTATTTGTAAATTTCTATAAATACTTTGATATATTATATATATGTAAAATTGCTTCAATCAATATGCATGAGATATCTTAAGAAAAGATATGCATTATCTTTATACGCGTTTTGTAAAGCCCATTAGGGTTTTCTTAGTCTATAAAAGGAACCAGAGGCATAGTCAGTAGATATAGTTCTACAAAAGATCATAGAGATCGATTAGCAAATCATAGTTTTTAATCTGTAACTTAGGCAGATTCAAAGTTCAATATAAAAGTGTTTTGATTATATTGTTCTTCTTAGCTTTGTTGATTAGTTTCTGCATAATCAATAGTGTTCAATCAATGTTTCATTATTGTTGCTTTGGATTTATCTAAAGTAACAAACCCTTTACAATCTAAAGGTTAAGATCCATTAAGCAACGGGATCCTACAAGTGGTATCAGAGCTTGTGTGGAAACTCTGAATAAGAAGAACTCCATTGTTTGAAGCAAATCTACAATCAAACCTGTAAGATGGCCATCTCCTCTTCAAGCTCATCAAGTTATTCTGACAATAAGGTACAAAACTGTTCTAAACAATGTCTTGAATCTTTTAAAACTATTCAAAAGAACTATGATACTGAAAGAGAAAAACATAACAAAGCAAAACTAGAAATAACCGTCAACAACAAAGCCACCTGGGGCTGTAGTCAACATTTCATTTAGAAGAACCTTTTGTTAATCCTCCCGTAGTTCCAATGGCTGATAACCGGACTATGGCACAATTGCTCCAAGCACCCACCGAGGGGTACGAGGATGCAATTGTAATTCCCGAAATCAATGCTAATTTTGAGTTAAAGCATGGTTTGATCAATCTTGTTCAAAACAAACAGTTTTTTTCGAACAGAAAAAGAATGATCCACAATCTCCCACAACTGCTCACATCCGTTATTCAATAAGATCCTTTCAACAATGAGATTCCTGATATCCCGAGCACGTCAATTAAAGTCTTATGCTTTTTTCCGATTTCTCTTGAAGGTTCACCCGGATTTGGCTAAAAAAGAACTCCTCGATCAATTTGACATGGGATGATCTTGTTTCAAAATTCATTAATCAATTCTTTCCTCCTTCAAAAACGACAAATCTTCGTAACGAAATCACGAGATTTCAACAAAGATTTGACGAATCGTTTTATGAGGCTTGGGATTGATTTAATGACCTTCTTCGAGCATGCCCACATCACGGATTTTCAGAATTACATCAGCTAGATACGTTTTACAATGCTTTGAATGCTAATGATCAAGATTCGTTGAATTCTGCAGCGGGGAGAATTTTTTGGATAAGAAGACCTTCGTGAATGCTTGAGAATTATCGAGAGTAAATCCAAGGTTCGTAATTCCATGAAACAAGGCAGTCGTTGCCAAAGTGAGTTCGAATTCGTCTACTCCAGGAATTTCACCAGATGTTGCTGCTCTTACAACCGAAGTATCTGACTGAGAATATGATTAAGACTAGCTTATCGACAAACAAAAAGCCCAAGCTCCTGCACCCGTAAAAGCGGTCGAGCAGAGTTGTGTAACTTGTGGAGGTGCTCATTCTTATAGAAATTGTCTAGCCACCGATGGAAAAAAATGTTTTAACGGACAACATCAAGTAGTACGTTTCACAAGCTGCTGCTCCAATTTTAATCAAGGAATACCAATTCTAGTGACCTGATGTTTCAAACTAAATCCGACCTCCTGGTTTTCCTCCGATTCAAAACAATCAAAACCGTTTCAATCAAAATCAAGGAAGTAATTTCAACCAAAATCGAGGAACCAATTTCAATCAAAACCGTGGAAGTAACTTCAACCAAGGACAATTTTTACCAACCTCCGACGATTCAAACCCCAGTTTATCAAGCTCATTGCTCCGCAAATGCAAGGTGTTTCAAAGACCGATTTTGAGAATTATGTCAAGGCTAAGTGATGCAGTATTACGGAAAATCAAAACAAGGCCAAGGTTACAAAACCAGATGACATATTTAACGGAAATGATTTCAAGTTCATTAATTCCAACACCGCTTCATCTCAAGTTCAGGTACTCTGCCAAGTCCAAACCGGTAACAAACCGCTCGTTAGCAGTCAATGCTATCACACACGAAGTGGTAAAACTTCTGAAGGACCTTCGACTCCTCTAGTCCTAGTACATGTTTTTTCTACTCCTCTTAAGGAACCTGAACGAAACCCGGAGACGTCAATGGACAAAGTGCAAAACCATTTCAGAAAAATACGCAACGTCCCTCCTCCGGAGGATCTTGATTCATTTTTATTGAAATTCTAAAACCAAAGGCTAAGAAAACTGTTCAAGAGCCTATTTCTCCAGATCCTAATTCATATCAACCTAAACTTCCATACCCCGAGAGGATGAAAGTGAGAGAGAAAGATACACCCAGTGCTCAGCAGAGCAGGTTTATGAAGTTGTTTAAACAAACTCCGTTTAGAAATTGGTTTAAGAGAATGCTCTTATTGAAATCCGAAATTCAACAAATAGTTAACACTTTATTGAAAACTAAAGAGAAACTTGATAAAAGCCATTACAACCGTAAATGCTGAATGTTCTGCCATCATTCTTGAACAAAGTTCCCGAGAAACTCGAAGATCCAAAATTTCTTATCCCGTGTGCTCTACAAGAACTTGATAGGACTAATGCTTTAGCCGATTCCGGAGCTAGCTTAAAATCTTTTGCCTCATTCAATGACAAGCAACTTGGGCTTGGAGCTTTGAACCCCACCCGACTGACACTCAAGCTTCAAACCGTTCCGTTACGCATCCAATGGTTATAGTCCGAGAAGATGTAGTTAGAGTTGATGGTTTCACTTTCCTTGCTGTTTTGATAGTGGTTAATTGAACCAGACCCGAGAGTGCCTATTATTTTAGGAGACAGTTTCTTCGCACTGCAAAAGCTCTCATGATTTATAATTAGAAAATTAACAGTAAGACTAGGAAATGATGAAGCTTGTCCCTTTATGCTGATAAATATGAGAAAATCAAGAATAAGCAATTTGCTCATTCTATTTCTAGTCATTGAATACGAAAGATAACACATAAGTGGCAGTACCACTAATCATTTCGATGCACTTCTCCTAGTTCTTCCTCCGTGAAACTAGTGGATTAATCCTGATGATTCGCTAATGAACTCACTCTTCTTAAAAATGGAATTCAAGAAGAAAATTTTCAAGTTTATTCAAACCCTCTTTTTGAATTTGATGACAACTTCACATCTAGCAACGTAAATCCTCTATTTAACGAGATGATGGAAGATGTCGAAAACGAGAACTCCAACGTTTCAAATTCCGATGAGGCAGTTTTACTTAACACACCTTTGTCCGTTAAGGTTGAGTGTTCCGATTCAGAGGACAATATTGATGAGATCGATGCTTTTCTAGCCATGGAAGTTTCTTCTAATTTTGAGGAAGGTTATTACGATTCAGAAGGAGACGTAATTTTTCTTGAGAATCTGCTTAGTGATGATACCACCCATAATCTCGCTCCCGAAGTGATTTTTGATCATGAACCAAAACAAAATGAATCCATCCATAATACTTCGATTACTTTTTCTCCAAGGAGTGATCCTCTTCACCATGAGTTCGCCGGAGAAATCATTACACTTCCTTCGAGGATTGCTAGAGAGCATGAGGAATATCTTAGTCTTATGACTTTGCTTTGTGAGATTTCAACTTCCCAGTCACCGGAAAATTTTCCCGCATCTCCTATCCCCGTTGAGGATAGTGACCCCATTCAAGAAGAGATCGATATATTCCTCGTTCCAGATGATTTAATTCCACCAGGTGTTGAGAATGATGATTCCAAAGATGAAGATAATTCTACTTTCCTTCCCGAAAATGAGTCATCTATCCTTGAACCGTCAGCTCCTCGACCTCCTCCGGAACCACCAGATGTTAAGATTCACCTTGAGCCTGATACGGCCGTGATAAACAACTTTGATGTGCTAAACAAAGATGCTTGTTTCAACTTAGAAGAAGGTGTTCAGATTTTTCTTCCATTTTTCACCTACCCTAGGGGATTCTCCTTGTAATCTCTCTCCAGATTGAGGACACGTTTTGACCCCGGCATCTCTACTTTTCATTTTTCTCTTAAGCCAGTTCCATTTACTCTCCCTAAGGACGAATGAATTCAGGGATCGAGTCAAGCTATGTGACTCGGTTACCAAAAACAAAGCGCTTCGTGGGAGGCACCCCATGCTTATCCATTTTCTATTTTTAGCTTCTAATGTGTTGTGAGGAGGTTGTACTCTTCCGTTCTTTGTGTTTGTTGTTTGTACTTATGATTTTTTTGCAGATAGACCCAACATTTCTAAAGACTCTCGTGTTTCGGTGTTTTGTCACGGTCTGTTTAAGGAATTATAATTTTGTACCAAAGTAATAATTTTCCTGCTGGCAGGTATGTATTCCTGCTGGTAGAGTTAATTTTGTAGTTAGTGCAGGCAGAACAAATGTGGTTCATTGCTGGAAGTACAATATAGTCCTGGTAAGTATTAATGCGTTACGTCCCGGGTTGAAAGAACAGTAGTTAGTGATAGGATATGCATGAGATACCTAGGAAGTGGATAACGCTATAACTGTAGCTTTTAGCAGTCCTTAAGGAAACAAGTAGTTATGGGTTTCATGGGTATTAAGAAACCTCGGCCTTGGATGAAGGTGCTGATTAGAATTCATTAGAAAACAAACGTTTAATTAGTCAATAGAAAAGATCGATAGAGGATCATTGTTTTTAGTAATTCTTTAACTCTGTTGTTTATATTCCGCGTAAACAATAGTTTCATTTGTTAGAGTCTCTCTTAGAGTTGCTTGTGATTACATAAGTGCTTCTACAACCTTAACAGGCTTGAAGATCTATCTAGGGCTGGACCTACAAGTGGTATCAGAGCCTGGAGAGAGCCTCTGTTAAAGAAACTTTACTATTCTTACTCATAAAAACTTCACAATGACTTCACAAAATCCATCACAAACATACCCTATGCCATCACCATCAGTACCTACATTCTCTTTCCCATCAACAACTGAACCTGTGTTCTCTGTGTCAACCTCTGAACCAGTTTTTGAGTCTCCAAATCACTCTCAAACCTCACAAACCACCCAGTCTCAGCAACTCCAACAATATCACACAACCACTGTCTCAAACAATAATGCCAAATTTCCTTACTTAAAGAAGGAAGAATATGAGATGTGGGCCATGAAGATGGAGTATTGATCATGAACAGTGATCACAACATGTAGACATTGATCCTAAATGGAAACATGCATAAAAAGATAGGAAGAGATCCAAAAGGAAATATTATGATTCTTCCTCCTGTTTCTGTTGAAGAACACATTGCTGTTCAAAGAGAGACAAAAGCAAGAACTTATAATTGCTTCAGGTCTCTTCTGAGATTCATATGGCTGATTTTCACCATCTAGATGATGCAAGGGATATCTGGTTGGCTGTCAAAGCCAGATTTGGAGGTAATGATGAGTCTAAGAAAATGAGGAAGTCAATGCTAAAGCATGAGTTTTTTAAGATATGGGTATCAAAAAATCATGAGGTCTCCATAAGTGGCTTATGACAGGTATCAGAAGATATTAGTCACGTCAATCAGATGCAAGCTAAGCCAGACAATGAAGATTGTAACATGAAGTTTCTCAGAGCACTTCCACCTTCTTGGTCACAGGTGGCCATCACTCTTAAAACAAAGGGTGGTCTTGATTATCTAAGCTTTGATGATCTATACAACAAGCTTAGGACTCTTGAAATTGATGTGAAGGGTGGCTCAAGTTATGATTCAAGAGGTACTTCTGCTCCTACCCATTCAGCCTTTATTAGTGCTGCTAGCACTAATTCAAAGATGTCATATCACATGAATCAAATCAATTCCAACCACTTTTACTTCTGCTTCATCAAGTCCTGCTGCTTCTAGCAATGTGATTGAAAATGTTCTCCATTCCTTTGTTGCTGAAAGTGATCCACAACAGCAGATCACTTATGAAGATTTCGATCAGATTGGGAAATTGGATTTGGAGGAATTAGACATCAAATGGCAAATGGCAATGCTCTCTGTTAGGAAATAACAGAATTAGCAAAAGAAGCTGGGAGAAAGATGAAGTTTATAATAACAAGAGCGGCAAGGTTTTGAACAGAAGAAGGTTAAATCTAAAATGCTCAGAGTGGGTCACTATGCCTAGGGAATGTATAGGAAACATTTGATTTTCATCTAAAGCAATGGGGGGGGGTACTCTCATTCAAACTTAAGGAGCTGGATAAGTCAAAAGAACAAAAAAAGGCCTTGTTGTCTGTTGATTCAATGTTAAACTGGTCAGACCATGAAGGTGAAGATTTAAAATGGAGCAGCTCCGTATATGGGATGAATGCAGGAGCTAGGAAACGATGCTGCTGGTAGTGCTACTGTGATGCTACTGTGAAGTTGCTGATGATAGTTTCTAATGCTGCTACTGAATTTTGCCCTTATGGGTATCATTTCTTAAGGTACAACTTGTCCTTATGGTTGAAACATCCTATATGCCAGAAACTTAAAAAGGAATTGATAATTTAGAAAGTCAATACAAAGATGTTATATCCATGTTCAAGCATATAAATAGTACATTACAAACTTTAAACAACAGAAGGGATGTACCAAAGTAATCAGCTACAAATAGAAGACAGAATTAGATATAAACTGCTAATATTAGAAAACACAACAAACATGTTAAAATTTATACTGAGAAACTGAATGAACAGGCTAAACTTGAAAAACTGAATGATAAGGTTAAACTTGAGGAGTCTAATGCAAGATTTGACAAATGGAAGGAGTCTTCCAAAAACCTGGACAAACTGATCAATAGTTCCATGTCCTCTAGATCAAAATTTGGTTTAGGATTTGGAGAACACATTTGGATCAGATGAGGTTTTAAAGATATCTCTCTGCTCCTAGCACTTTTGCTCATCCCGTAAGGAGGTTTGCAAGAGAAACCTCTCTAATACAGTTTTGTCAAAGCGTTGAATGCATGCTTTCTTCCCCTATAATAGGAAACATTATGCCTCCTTCCAACAGTCATGAACCTGATGCTACACAGTAACCTATGGTTTTCCATGTCCAATAATTATTTTTGAAACAACTCTGTATCTAATGACTTTGTTCTCTTGTGATAACAGAGACAAGTCCCTCAGACTCAGAGACCACTGGCTTTGCATCCTGTGTTTCAAGTGTCAAGTCTTCAAGCTCCAAGACCAAAGAAACCCTAGACCTCGCCCCAGTTTCATGTGACTTCAAAACAGCGGCATAGACTGCTGACCAACCACAATTCCACCATTAATGATTCTAAGTTATTTTCTTTTAAGAGAATGTAAAACCTCCAGGAATTTATGTAATAAGAGTGAATAAACATTAGGAGTCTGTAAAAGAAAGTACTTTGGTTCTAAGACATAGTTTTGTTTGTGGTAGTAAATTTCATTTGATTAAAGATTGTGATTTTTATGAGAAACAGTTGGAATTGCATAATAAACCTATGTGGAATAAAAGTGCAAATATTCCCTCATTTGTACCAAAAGCAGCATCTGTTCCTGCTGGTAGTAGGAATAGACCAACATCTGTTCCTGCTGGTAGACCATTTTCTGCTGGTTGGAAAAATCATGCTGCTCGACCTATGACCAGACCAACAAGCCATTATTTTCAACACTTTAGTAGGCCTGGCTATTATAACCAAATGTATATGGATGAGGGAAGATGGGGAACTGCTGTTAAGCCCTCAGCAGGTTGTTCTTGGAGAATTCAAAGGCCAAATATGCAATGGGGATCCAAGAACAATGGTGGATCTCATCAATCTACATGGTTTAACTCTTAAATGATCCACAAGGCAGGCCCAAGTCAGTAATGACTTGGGTCTCCATGTATACTAATGTGTGTTGTATTGTTTATTTAGGAAAATTCCACATAATAATAGAATTTTAGAATTGTAGATAGTGGTGTTCCATAAGCATGACACAATAGGAGAAATTGGATAACTATGTGAGAAGATTTGTAGGAGGTATGTGCTTTTGGAGGTGGAGATGGCAAAATCACTGGAAAAGGCACTTATAAGACTTCCAAATTTGAACTTTGAGAAGTTTATTATGTGGAAGAGCTTCAAACTTTAACTTGTTTCTCTGTATCACAAAATTGTGATACAAAGAACCAAATTCCCTTACACGGTGATAAAGAGTCCTTTTTCTCTCTAAGGAGTTTTCCAACTACTAAATAGTCAGGGGTTCTCAGAGTTCCAAGAAGAAACAATCCTCCTACTTGCTTCAATTTTCCGACATCCAACCTGAAAGAGATGTCACCTGTTTGCTGGCAAAAGCATCCTTAGATGAGTCTACCAAATGGCATAGAAGGATGGCTCATGTGAACTTCAAAAACATGAACATAGCTGGCAAAAGCATGGATTATCCAATGGTTTACCCTCCAAACTCTCACAAAATGAGCACAACAGTGTGCCTGCCAATAAAGAAAGCAACAAAGGCTTCTTCAAGGCCATCACTGCAGTGATCACCATTCTGCTCTCTCCAATTACTTCCATGGACCTTTTTAGTCCTACTCCTCAGAAGCAATTATCACAAGTACTACTTCCCTTGGTGGTTACAGATGACTTTAGCAAGTTTTACTTGGGTTTTCTTTTTGGGGACTAAGGATGAAACATATGGTATCCTTAAGGACTTTATTACTTTTATTGAAAACCAGTTAACTAAACAGGTTAAAGCCATAAGGTGTGACAATGGACAGAGTTTAAAAATTCTAAATTAATTGAACTCTATGGTCAAAGGGATAAAGGGAATAAAGTAATTGCCATAACCCCACAACAAAATGGTTGCTGAAAGAAAGAATAAGAATCCCTCATAGAGGCACAAGAACTATCTTGCTGACTTAAGTTACCTACATGTTTTGGGGACGAAAGAGTTAGTACAGCTGTTATGTTTTTATGAACAGGGTTCTAGTGACTAAACCCCATAACAAGACACCTTATGAACAGTGTCAGGGAAGTTCCATCAGTCATTCATCATAAACCTTTTGGTGTCTTGTGACCATACTTTTTAACACCATGCCCACTTGGAGAAAATTTGAGGAAAAGCTGATGAAGGTTATTGTTGGTAGTGCTGCTCATAGTAAGGCATATAGGGTCTACAATTTAACCAGCAAAAAGAAAGAAGAAACACATAATCTGAGATCTCTTGAAATAAACCAAATGTTCAGGTTTGGGTCATGAAGTGATATTTTGACCTTGATTAATTTGACTGATTCTTTAGTTATACCGTTTCAAACTATCAACCTGCAAGGGTACCCAAGATACTAACATACAATAGCAGGTACACAAGATATCGATCGTGATTGTGATAACCAGTTAATTGTTGTTCCTTCTTTCCTTCTAACTCTTTATTTTAGGTCCTCATTCATGAAGCATCTGAAATGGTGAGATAGCAGTTCAATTAAGTAGAGGAAACTTGCAGGCTTCAAAATCAATCATATTAAGCCAATGCTACAGCTGAGAAGAGCATCTGAATCAAGCTGATCTTGACAGCAGTAGGATAGGGTTCATACTGGTAAGATGACTTTTTGCTGCTGGTGTTTCTGATGGTCCTACTGAAACCTCTACTCCTGTTTTTAAACCTGTTCATACTGATGCAACATCACTTCCTCCTGGTCACTCATTGGGCTCAAGTGAACATTCTACAAGATATCCTTCTCCTTCTGACCTTGCAAATTCCATGTCCTCATCTTCAGAAATGGAGGACATACACCACCATCCTGACACTGGCATTTTCTCTTCCTCTTCATATGATGATGATTTTGGTGGTACAGTCACCAACTTAGCACCAAGTGTAGTTGTTGATTCTGTTCCTACTAAGAGGGTGAACACTATTCATCCTCAATCACAGATACTTGGGGATCTCACTTCACCTGTTCAGACAAGAGGTACATTGAAGAAGTCTAAATTTGGTGCAAGTGCTTTTGTTAGCTATGTTCATGATCAACAAAGGAACAATCACACAGACTATTTACATTGTCTGTTTGCTTGTTTTCTATCACAACTTGAACCAAGCAGTGTTGCTCAAGCTCTTAATGATCCTGCTTGGGTTGAAGCTATGCAAGAGGAGATGCAACAGTTTATTAATCAGAAAGTATGGCAGCTTGTCCCTCTACCAGATGGAAAAATTACTAATTGGGACAAAATGGATTCTGAAGAACAAAGAGAATGCCATAGTAATAGTTGTAAGGAATAAAGCCAGGTTGGTGGCTCAAGGTCATAGGCAAGAGGAGGGCATTGATTATGATGAGGTATTTGCTCCAGTTGCTAGAATTGAAGCTATTAGACTATTCCTAGCATTTGCCTCATATATGGGATTTTATGGTATAATCAAGGTGTGACGAGTGGCTTTCTTATGGGGAATTGAAAAGAAGTTTATGTACTCACCTAAGGGATTTGAAGATCCTCATTTCCCTAAGCATGTCTTACAGAGTTTGAAAGCTTTTGTATTGGTCTCATCAAGCCCCAAGGCCTGGTATGTCAATATTGTCTACTTTTCTGTTAAAGCATAACTACAGAAGAAGGTACAATAGACAACACTCTTTACAATAAGAAGAATTCAGGGAATCATACTAGTTCAGGTCTATGTGATGGCATTAGTTTGGGTCAACAAACAAGGCCTGGGTGATGTTTTGAGGTCTTGATGAAAGGAGAATTTAAGAATGAGTGCTATGGTGAGTTAACATTTTTCTTAGGCTTACAAGTGAACTGAAGCCAGATGGGATCTTTATCATCCAGACAATTTATCGTCCAGGACATGCTTAAGAAATTTGATATGTAGAGTTGAGACCTGCAACAACACCCTTTGAAGCTTCAAAGCCAAAATCCAAGGATGAACCTGATGATGCCATTAATGTTCACTTATACAGATCCATGATAGGTTCCCTCATGTATTTGACAGCTTCAAGGCTGGATATTCAGTTTGCAGTGAGCAGCTTGTTTCTAGAACACCAGGTTACACCTATGACTTCCTAATATGAATGCAGTCAAGAAGATTTTTAGTATATTAAAGGCCAACCAAAACTAGGTCTATGGTTCCCAAGAAATCTCCATTGTTTGGAAGCATATAGTGATAGTGACTATGCTGGTTCTCATGGTGATAGAAAATCAACAACTGGTGGATGTCAATTTCTGGGTAGGAGATTGATCTCATGGCAGTGCAAAAACAAAACCATAGTGGCTACTTGCTTCCACAAAAGCAGAATAAGTAATTGCGCTGCTAACTTTGTGTCAGTACTTTGGAATCAAATAATCAACATGCTTTGATTATGGTTCTACTTTATGAACGACCAAAAATATTAATTGATAATCAAAGGACCATTTGTGCAATGTTTAAAATCCAGTTTTTTCACCAAAGAACAAAGCCACATAGAAATAGGAACCATTTTAATGAAGTGATACAAATGAGAAAAATCTAATTCAGGGAGCTTAAGATTCACCTGTTGAAAATGTGGCTTGATTTGTTAACCAAGGCAATTGATGGACCTAGGTTTTACTCATCTAGTGTCACATAGGATGCTTAATCCCTAGATGCCATGTTAAGGGATGATATGTAGTCAAAGGGAGGACTACTTTGAGTAACATTTTCTATGTAGTAGGTTTTTATCTTTTATGTTTACCATTTTTTTTTTTTTTCTTAGTTTTTCAACATAATTTTTCTTCTGTATAGTTTTTTTTCTGACTTAAAGTTTTTAGTTGATTATGTAGTTAAATTTTCCTTTCATTGTAAATGTTTTTGTGTGATATTGTCTAACCCATTTGCAGATGAATGATTCATGAGTGTAGAATTTGCTGGAGAATGTGGCCTTATACAGTAGATAAAGTACTCATTATTGGATTGATTAAGTTACTGGTTCTAGTGTTGCGAGAGTTCCAACTGGTAGCTACTTGTTCCAATGTAAGAACAATTCCTACTGGTCTTGTTAGTTTTCTTTAGTTGACATTCTTGAGCGGGTGTCTTAAATTGATTTTTTACTTTAACTCAAAGTTTATAGTATTAGAGACAATGGCATTTACTCATCAAAGGGTCACCTATTTTAAAGGAAATTACTCCTTACACTCATCTTACAATTACTTTTTTAGATCAAACCCAATTTTTAACAGCCCTTTTTACCATCCACTCACTCTTTGAAAAACTCGATTCCTCACCAACCATAGTAGACTTACCCTTGCAATCATACACCAGCACTAACACTCAACACATTTCTGTTGTACTCATCCAATCAATGGTCGCACTTAAGTACGTGAATGAGCACAACAAGGTGGGTTTCTAGAGAACGCACAGGCAGTGCAGGATTATCACCAAGTTCTTGACCTTTTTGCGGGGTTCGTACATAAGTATGCTATTACCATGAACCCATCATCTATGACCGTTGGTCAAACATTTCGGTCCACGGCCTCTCTCAGACATCTGAGGAAGGCCCTCAGCTAATACTGGCACCTTAGATAGGACTCCCTATACTATCACAAAATCATTAGTTTAAGGAGCCAACTTCAATTAGATGATGATGGTGGTGTTGAGGACTAGCCATATCTGCCCTATACTCTAGGTATGGGACAATCTGGATACCCCCACTGAAGGTATGCTGACCTTCTACAAAAACAATTCCTCACCTCAAGTGGAGGTTTCTAAGTTCACACTATCTTGCATTGTCTCATACCAAATCAGTAGCTGGGAATCAATTTGGAAGCTCAATGGCTAAGCTCTTATTTGTTTGACTGCGGGGAGAGAGGTATAATTGACAAGCTATATTTTCAAAGGGATTGGTTAAACAACACAACAATCCTAAAACATTTTTGTTGTTTCCTAGGTTTCTTCAAATGATTTTGGAAATTTGAAACCTTAAAAGATTACCAACAATATCATGCATTGTAAACCGAACAAGCAAAATGTTTGCTAACATGAGGTTAAATTTTCAAGGGGACCACATGCCACTTTTGGATACAATGCTTCCCCCTGCTCAAGCTGCTATTGCAGGTGAAAGTTCAGGGGAAGCTGCACCATCTAACCCTCAGACTGTCCCTGAGACTATCACTGAACCTGATCACTCTCATGATCATGAATCCACACCACCCAGACCAACAACTACTACTTCTAGTGCTCCAGTGAATGAGCAGGGTCCCTCTTCAGACCCTACATAGCCTCACCTCAAGCCCTCATAAGTCTGCTCTAACCTAATTCACGTTTCCCCCCCCACAAATGTGGAAGATGAAACAATGGGAGGTTCTTTTCATACCTCACCTCCTAGGTCCACTCAAGCTCCACCTGAAGGTACAACCTCAGGAGGTGCTGAGGACCTTGATAAACTAACAGCTTTGTCTTCTCTAGTGTCCACTCTTGTGCAGAAAGTGAATACTCAAGAATCTGAACTTAAAGCACACAAGCTGCTGTTCAAGGAGGTAGTAGGAAAGCTGGTTAAGAAGGTAAAATTGTTGGAGGAAAACTTACTGTAAGAAAAAGGCAGTTTGTGATGAATGATTCTAACCAAGGAAGAGGATGCTTGAGCCAGTGTGGATCCTCTTCTCAAGCTGGCTAAGGCCAGCTGCTACCGCTGATACGCTCAGATGTTCCAACTTGGTGAATTCTCATGAAGCTGATATTCCGCCTAGTTCCTCTATTCCTTCTGATGAGTTTTACTGGTGGTTTAGATTTCCTACTGGTGCACTACTGGTCCTTCAACTGACCTGTCCATTACAAGGGTAAAATCACTTTGTTGGAAAAAAGACCCTCCAGTCAGAGAAAGAACATTTAGGCAAAGAGAGGAAGACAGGTTAGGTGAAGAAGCTGCTAGGAGAATGTATGAAGAAGAGCAGGATGAGTTGGAAAGAGAGAGAGAAGAGATGCAGAGGAAAAGACAACAGGATGTGCTGAATTCAGCAAAATACTATACAGATTCTGATTGGACTGACATAATAGGTCAAGTTCATGCCAATCAAGGACTTACTGCTGATCTTTTTGGTCCTGATGTCAATGAAGAAATAAACTTTGCTGAAAGAATTGGTAGCTCTGATTGCCTAAAAGAAGAAGAACTTTGCTGCATAGAGTGTTTTCAGGGACAAGAGAATAAGCCTAGTGGACCAATGGCACAACGAAGGCATATCTGAAGAACTTTTGTTAAGAATCAAATCCCACCATTTATACTACAGGATGGACCATGAAGCATGTGAAGTCATTTTCTGATGATCAACTCAAAACTGAGTTTGACAAAATCAGAACAGCTGTTGCAGAATTACAATCTCAAAACATCAGGAGGTCTCTTAAAAGACCTGGTGCAGATTTGGAACAAGCTAGTTCAAAGAAGTCCAAACCAACTGAAGCTCCAAAGTCTTCTGTTCCTGATGAATCACAACAACCATCTGCTGAAGTTCCACCTACTGCTACTCAACAACCATCTGAATTTTCATCACAACCTACTGTTCCATCTGCTGAGCCAAGAACCCATTCCTATGTACCAGAAAAGTTCTCTGGCGCCAGGAAGAAAGTCCCACTACTGAGTTGGATTTGACTGCTGATGATAGGTCCTTCATTAGAGTTCTTGAGAAGATGTTTGGAGGGAATGCTGCTACTAAAAAGACTCAGAGGAATCTTTTAAAGCAGTAGTATGAAAATTTTACTACATCTAACTCAGAAGTATTAGATCAAACCTTTGATAGGCTTCAAAAGCTTATCAGTCAGTTGGAGATTCATGGTGAAAGTATCTCACAAGAAGATGTGAATCAGAAGTTCTTAAGAAGTCTGTCACCAGAATGGAACACACATACCATTGTGTGGAGGAACAAGCCTGAGATAGATACATTAAGCTTGGATGATCTTTACAACAACCTAAAGATCTATGAACCAGAGGTCAAAGGGACATCAAGCTCAAACACAAATACACAAAACGTAGCCTTTGTGTCCTCAAACAGCACCAGCAGTACAAATGGAGCAGTTAATACTGCTCATGGTGTTACAACTGCTAGCACTTAAGCTACTGCTGTTAACTCAACAACAATTGATAACTTGAGTGATGTTGTTATTTGTGCTTTCTTTGCAAGTCAACCAAACAGTCCACAACTTGACAATAAGGACTTGCAACAAATTAATCCTGATGATTTAAAATAGATGGACTTGAGGTGGCAGATGGCTAAGCTAATAATGAGGGAAAGGAAATTCTTAAAGAACACTGGAAGAAAGCTTACTATGAATGGTACTGAAACCATTAGGTTTGATAAGTCCAAGGTGGAGTGTTACAACTGCCACAAAAGGGGACACTTTGCAAGGGAGTGCAGGGCTCTAAGGAACCAAGAATACATGAATAGGGAGAACACAAGAAGTGTGCCAGTGGAGACAACTACTTCCAATGCTTTGATCTTATGTGATGGTCTTGGTGATTATGATTGGATTGATCAAGTAGAAGAAGGTCCAACTAACTTTTCACTCATGGCTTACTCTTTTACAAGTTCTAACTTTGAGGTATCTACTGATTCAAATTATTCATCGTCTTGTTTGGAAAAATTTAAAATTCTTAAAGAACAAAATGAACAACTGTTAAAAGACTTAAGGACATCTAAGATAAATGCTATTACTTATAAAACAGGTTTAGAGTCTGTAGAAGCAAGACTTTTAGTTTATAAGAAAAATAAGTCTGTTTATGAAGAAGATATCAAGCTCTTAAAACGTGAGATTTTATAACAAACCACAAGGGCTAAACTTGCAATTTCTTTAAGTTATTTATAACTAGAAAAAGAGGAAAGAAAGACAAGGACCATTTGTGTAAAATTCCAAAGATATAACAGTTTTTAACTGTCGAAGAAGGGTGCGTAGCCATTTACTATTCATTTATCATCCCCCTTTCACCCCCATGGTAAAACAAAGGGCAAATGAGAATTGATGGGCAAGGAAGTCAATTCAAGAGCTCACAAGTACAATGGCAGGGTCAAATAGGTCAAATCAATAGTCTTCATTAGCTCCCAAGCTAAGAGACCACGTCAGCAATGGTGAAAGCACAAAGAAGCGTGGGTTTTGCACTAAAAGCTCTCTAAACGTCACATCATGGATTGCCAGCTTGGCAATCCATGTGAATCCCAAGAATGATCAAACGGCCACAAATCATTCTCAAATGATTTGGAAAATAGAAGGTGGTGATTGAGAGGAGCGGGGGAATGACCCAAGAGGCTAGAAGGATCCAAGGCAGGCTATAAATAGCCCTTACATCTCACACACACTATCTAGTTTTTTTCACGTAGCTTTTAGGATAGTTTTAGCTTAATTTTACTTTAAATCTTGTAATTTCCTTTTAAATATTGTAAGCAACATTTTTATTAATGAAATGCAGTGTTTTTTCTTTCTAAATCTCTTTAATTCATAATCTCTCATTTTTCTTATTTTGAATTAAGCTAAAGCTCAATAAGCCCCTTTAAACTCTAATAAGCTCTCAAGAGTCTATAAGCTCTTGATTTGAGTTTAATTAAACTTAATCATACTTTAACCCTATAAAATTAGCTTAAATTCTAAGTACCTTTGGATTTGGACTTATAAGCTTATGGAAGGGGGATCTAAAATGGAAGGATCCCCATTCACTTATACCCTAGCTTATTAATAAGCTAGGGAGCTTGTAGCTACCATTATTGGTCCCTTTTGTTTAGCTAAAGGTTCAAATAAGTTTCTCTTTTCATTTTTTCTCTAATTTCAGTTTAAATTGCTTAGTTATAGCTTATATGCTTAATATTGCTTATTTACTTAATCTCTTTGCTTATTAGTGTTTATTTAAGTTTTATCTAGCTTAATCATCATAGTAGTTTATCTGTTTTTAACTTTCTTAGTTTGAATCATAGATTTACATATATTTGTCTTAAAAACCTTAAAAAACCAAAAATAGGTAAATTAGCTTAAATCTTATATTACTGCTTATTTAGTTGTTAATTCATGCTTATTAGGGATAATATAAAACTCTGCATTATCTTGTCTTAAGCTTTTGATAAATAGATTTTCATTTCATAAGTTTTTAAATTCTGTCAATCACATAAAGGGGTGTTTGGTTTAAGTGTGTTTGACCTCAAAAAGTCAAAGAGAGTTGTGTTATTTACTTGAGTCAGTTTCATTTTCAATTTAAACTAATAGAAAATTAGTTTTTAAGAGTTAGATTTCAAAATTTCAAAAGTTATGGCTTAACTTAAGTGTTCTTGCACCAGGGTACTTTTTCTCCTAATTCATTTGTGAAATTTTTGATCTAAAGCTCCTCAAAAGGTGTTATCTTGCTTGCATGTGTTTATACATTCTTATTTGTCGTGTGTTTTAAGTGCCCCTCCCCCCCCCCCCACCGCAATTCATCCCCCCCCCACCCCCCCCCCCCCCCCCCCCCCCCCCTATATACTTTTGGTGTATGTTGATTTATGGGTTGTGGTCTCCCTCCCCCCGCCCGCCCATGATTTCCCTTAGGAAACAGGCACTCTTTGGTTTATTTGGCACTTGTGCATAGCTTGCAACAGTACTAAACAAGAAGTTTTAGTACTGTCACTTTTAGTTAGTTCTTTAGTTAAGTAAAAGTAGGAATTTAGGCTTTTAAATTCAAGTAGGATTAAGTCTAGTTATAGCTTAGTATAGAATAAGTCTTAAATTGCATTTTCTAGCTTATTTTCCTAGTTTAATTTAGCTGTCAAAGTCACAAAAACCATAAAAGCCAAAAACATTAGCAGTTTTTACATTAGCTTTTAAATTCTTGTTTTTAGCTTATAGGTCTAGATTTTAAGGTTGAAATTGGTTGCTTATTAGTTGTTTGATAAGCTGGTAAAAGATAAGATCCTGGATTGCCTTATTAAACTTTTTAGCTTAATAAGATTTTGAGCACTTTGGCTATTTCCTGAGTAAACTACCTTCATCTTCACTTTCAGTTGTTTTCTAGTGTTGTAAGCATAGATTTCTTTTCATTTTTAGATTAAGCATCTTATTAGCTTCTAGAACAATTTTCCTTTTTCATTTAGAGCTTAATTTGAGCTTATTATAGCTATTTAAGTATGAATAAGCCCAAACACCTAGTTTCTGTAACAGTTTTTAAATAAGCTGTTTTAGGGCTTATTAGTTAGTGTTAGCTTATGTTCCTTTCATTAAATTAGCTTATTTTAGTGTCATCTTTAAGTTCCAAGTGTTAGTTTTTCATAAAAGTAAGAAAAAAGAGCAAAAAAGGGTTGCCACCACACTCGAACCCACGACCTCACACACACAACACATATACCTTAACCAGTTTGCTACAAATAGCTCATCAATCCATAACTTGCACCACTTAATCTTTATACACGTTTTAACTTTTCTTTTTTATAATAAGCCGTAGCATAATAAGCTCATTTGAGGGCTTATTCGTTAATCAATTTGGTTTTTCTTATTTTTCTTATAATACTGCTAGTGTTTAGGACTTTTCCTGAATTTTTCAGATTTTTCTAGCTTTTATTTTATTTTTAATCATTTTTCGAAAGGTAAAATCTTATAAAATACATAAAAAATAGAAAAAAGTTTCAGAAAAATAGAAAAAAATAATTTTTAGTTTTATAAAAAATAGCTTTAGGTTTACATCCAGAAAAATCATTTTTACACTTTTTAGATCTTAAATTTCATTTTCGAGCTTTAATTTTAAATTTTAAAAAAGGATTTTAATATAAAAATAAAAATAGTTAAAAAATAGTTTTCTTTGCTTTTATAAATATTTTCAGACTTTTCTAAGCTTTAAAAAATCATTTTTTCAAATTTTTTGATACTTTACTTTGCTTTTTTTTTAGTATTTAAATAGTTAAATTAGTTTTTAATTCATAATAAATTCAAAAATAATCAAAAAAAAATGTTTTTCTTTTTCCTAAAATTTTCTTTTGTCCTATCTTAGGTTTAGAAATTTAGTTTGCATTTTTAGGAATAAAATTTAGTTTACTTGCTTAATTGTCGCGTTTTAATTGTTTCCCGTATTAGTTTAATTGATTTTAATTGTCCATTTTAGTTGTTGCTTTAGATTATCAAATCATCCATTTGCTTATTCAAATCATAATCCGGACTTAAACGAGGATTCAATTTCACTAGTCGTTGGGGAAATGACCCGGGTGATCATATTTGCCCGGTTTAATATACGTATTATATAATCTATATTAAGATATTTTTTTCGAGAGTGGAAATTTCTTAGGGAATTTCTTAAATATCGAAGGTTATATTAGTATATACTCTATTTTATTAGATATAAAACTTTTACACCAAGTTTTTGGGGCCGTTGCCGGGGACTAGTGTTTAAGATTCCTACGTTTGTGTTTGTTGATTTGGTTTGAAGATCCTTTCACCCTCGAAAGTTTCATTTTTGTTTTATAATTCAAAAATAAAAAAAATCATAAAATATAAAAAGTAAAAAAATATTTTCCTTTTCTTTTTTGTTTAAGTAAAATGTTACAAAAAATATAAAATAAAAAATATAAAACAAAATCTTTCTTTTTAATTAAGAAATAAAAAAAATCACGATTTGTAAAAATAACCAAAATATAACATCTAAGGAAGGTGTTATCATTTCAATTTCAGTATGTTGAACTTGTTGGTTCCCACAATAGAACTAAAGGATTTAACACTTGACATTTGTGTCTTACGAATTTTTTTTTTACGGCTCACACCTGAAAAGCAAAATTTTCTAGAGCTACCGGGAAGTTGTTGATTATTTGGTTTTAAGTTCTTTCGTTAGTAACCGTTATAAAAATTCATTGTTAAAAAAAATATTAGTGTAAAGTTTTGCTTTTTGATTTTTAGTTTTTCTTTTTATGTGCACTCGTTCGCAATCTCGAAGATGTCATCAACAACAAACTCTTCCGGTTGTTATTGAAAATTTTGATTTAGAAGAACCAATTGTTGAACAAAACGTTGTTCCTTAATTGGCCGACAAATCGAACAATGGGGCCCAAATGTATAACAAGAGCACCAACGAAGGGGTAAATGAAGATGCTATAGTTGTTCCACCGTTTCAATCTAACATTTCGAGCTTAAACAACACTCTAATCAATCTTGTGCAATGTAATAAGGTTTACGGGTAGAACAAGACCATCACAATCACCTTTGATTTTTTAATTAGGTCACATTCAACGTTTTTAGACATCCGAAGTTCCCGAACAATTCGGGGTTAAAGTCTTTTGCTTTTTCCTTTTTCTCTAGACGGTGAAGCCCGGGATTGGTTAGACAAGGAACCTCCAAGATCAATTCTCACATGGGACGACCTTGTTTCAAAATTCATAAACCAATTCTTCCCACCATCGAAAACAACTTACCTCCAAAACAAAATCACCAATTTTTTCCAAGAACCAAACGAAACCTTTAACGAAGCATGGGAGCTTTTTAAAGGACTCATTCGTCAATGTCCTCACCATGGCTTTTCGGAACTACACCAACTCGATACTTTTTATAATTCTTTGAATTCGAACGATCAAAGATTGACCTTAGATTCCGCCCCCCTCACTCGCGCGTGGCAATTTTCTTTAGACAAGATGCCTCAAGAAGGTTTAGCGATTATTGAAAGCAAGTCAAAAGTTCGTTACTCAAGGAGTCGTGCTAGTAATTCAAGAGTGAGTACGGATGCTCCTCTTTCTAATTCTTCACCTTCTAATAATTCTTTCGATATGCAATAAATAGCCGATTCACTTGAGGATAAGATGACTATCAAGATAAAACAAATGATGAATGAAATGAAAGCTTTAGTTGTTACTACTCCCGCACCCGTCAAAGCGGTTGAGGAAGTATGTGTTACTTGTTGATCGAATCACAATTTTAACCATTGTCCGTTAACTCGAGGTAGAAACGATTTCCCCGTTTTTCATGACAACATCCAACAATTTCAACAAACCGCAGCCGTTGGAAATTTTCTTCAAAGAAACCAACCACCCAATTTGGCAAGTCAAATGAGACCACTGGGTTTCAATCAACTGAATGTTCAAAGCAACCAAAACAACCAAAACCGTTACCAAGGAAACAATTTCAATTCAAATCAAAACCGTAGAACCAACTTTAACCAAAACCTTCAAAACAACCAAAATCAAGTTTACCAAGCACCACCATACCAACCACCAACAAACCAACCTTTGGTTAATCAAGTTTTACCTCCCGTTTCACAAGTTCAATGAGTGTCTAAAACGGATTTTGAAAGTTATGCTAAAGCAAATGATGCGAATATGAATAACTTGCAAATGAAGTTGGATAATTTTCAAAGAAACCAAAATGATTTTCAAAGAGTTTACAATGATTCTCAAAAGAAACAAGATGATTTTTAGAAAATGATGCTCAGTTTCATGCAAAGCTATCACACCAACCAACCTTCAAGTTCAAGTTCTTTACCAAGCAATACCATTCCAAACCCAAGGAACGAAGCCAAGGCAATTACAACTCGTAGTGGTGTTTCTTACGATGGACCTCCGATTCCATCGCAGATGTTTGGAAAGGGAAAGTGAGGGTGACAAGGATACGGAGGCTACCGGCACCGAAGACATCCAACCCTCCTCCATTTCGTCCAAGAACAAAACCAAAGACAAAGAACCAATCGAAGAACCTTCTTTCGTTGCTAACAAAGCAAACCTATTTGTCTATACCGTCGAGACTCAACAAAACAAAAGATTCATGAAAAAAGATGACATTCTTTCTTCAAAAGTTTATGGAAATGCTTTCGCAATCTGCATTGTGAGATTGTTTTGCGTGTAGCTCTCATTTACATATGCAAAGTTTGCTGTTGATGTTTAAAAAGATGTTAAATAACAAAGACAAGTTGAATCGAATTAACCAAAACGCGTTGAATGAAATTGGTTAGATGCGGTTATCCTAAAAAAGTTTCCAGAATAAGCTAGGTGGACCCAGTGTCGATTTCTCATTCCATGTGATTTTCGGAGTTTGATAGTTAATTAGTCCTTGAGCGATTTATGGTGCTAGAGTATCATCTTTATGCCTTTATCCATTTGGAAAAAGCTTCATAACTCTCGGGCTAATCCGAAACAAATATGGTTTTTAGATTACGCCGACCGTGCAATTGCCTAAACCAACGGTGTCGTGAAAATGTTTTTGTCAAAGTAGCGGTATATTTTACTTTCCCGCTGACTTTGTTGTGCTTGATTGATAGCCGATCAATTCGAGTACCCGTTTTATTACTCGGGGAGTAACCTTTCGGTGGTAGGCGATGCCTCCCCCTGCGCCCCCCCCCCTCTCATCCCCCCCCAGATGTAGTTCGGGGGGTTATAGGTGGGTGGATGTTTATATATTTCTTTATCGATGTTTACGGAAGGAGAGAATCAACTCATACCTATAATGTGCAATCACTCTAGGATGTATGATCAATCATTACCCTTTTATAATGTGGGATGCTCCTTCACCATTCATACAAAAATTCGGATCGTATGAAGAAATTTTTTGAAGATGTTTGGAAGAAAGAGGAAGGTTTGATTTTTGTTTTTTGTGATCTAATCGATGTACACTTGTAAATTTATATTTATTTCAACAAGAAGTACTTGGTTTATTTTCCGATTCTCCGTTTTGTTTTGTTTGTTTTGGTTTTTGCTTACAACAATCCTTGTCATACTACTACCTGATTTGTTTGTCCACCTTCTTCTCCAACATTATCGTTTGATTGGTGGAAAGCGATTTTCATACTTATTCGAAAAGAAGCCGATGCTTTTTATAGCAAGCGAATGAGGGTTGAAACAGTTTCACCAATTTTCAATGCTACCGTACTCGATCCCTGAGGGTTTTGACATTCTCATCCTACGAGGAGGGGCACTTCTCAACATTGATCCTATTACCTTCACCCAAACCAAGAGAAGATATTACTCACCCGGAATTCAAAAAGATCTAAAGTTGTTGAATCCACAAAATGTCCTTTTTACTTCACTTCGAATATGCTACTTCTTATGAACCAAAAGTTGAAATCCCGGATGAGGAAGTCGAAACTTAAAGAGTTACCTCCGCCATCTCGAGTATGCATTTTTATGAGGAAAAAATACAAGCTTCCCAGTCATAATTTCAAAAGATTTGAGCAAGTGAAAAAAGACCTACTTATTAACGTTCTTGAAAAAAACCGAAAAGCAAGCAATTGCTTGGATTCTTTCTGAATCATCCGAGGCATAGATCCAGAGTTTTGCTCTCACAAAATCATTTTAGAAGATGATTAGAACCTTACAGTCCAACATTCAAAGGAGGGTTAACAGTAAAATCCACGACGTCATCAAGATAAGAAAGTAGAAAACTCTTGACGCAGGATTGATTTATCCGATCACGGGATAGTCATGGTTAGTCAGGTCCATTGTGTTCCTAAATAAGGGTGGTTTGATGACCGTTTTGTCACGAACAAAGAAAATGAATTGGTGCCTACACAGATTAGTTACGGTGTGGAGAGTTTGCATCGATTATCGAAAGTTAAACGACGCGGGGAAGCAAACTTGTAAAGACCATTTTCCAATACCATTCATGGACCAATTTATTTTGAGCGCTATTAGCCGGCTCGAAATTTTATTGTTTTTTTAGATGGTTTTTCAGGGTAATTTTCAATCCCAATTGATCCTAAAGATAAGAGATAACTACTTTCACGTGCCCATATGGAACTTTCGCGTACCGACTATGCCATTCGGTTTGTGCAATTCACCCGGAAACTTTCCCAACGTTGTTATGACCGCGGCCATTTTTCCATGACATGATAGAAAAAACAATGGAAGTTTTAATGGACGATTTTTCAGTATTCGGAGATTCTTTTTCCTCGTGCCTTGCCAATTTAGACAAAAAGCTCAAACGGCGTGAAGACACCAAATTAGCACTAAATTGGGAAAAGAGCCGTTTCATGGTTAAAGAAGTCATTGTTTTATGACATAAGATCTCTAGAAAAGGAATTGAAGTCGATAAGGCCAAAGTTGATGTAATTTCTAAGCTTCCTCACCCAACGACCGTTAAAGGAATTCGAAGTTTTCTCGAGCATGCTGTATTCTATTGAAGATTTATCAAAGACTTTTCCAAAATCTCTCGACCTATGACCCATCTCTTAGAGAAGAACACTCCTTTCATTTTTTCGGAAGATTGCATTCTTGCTTTTCAAACATTGAAAAAGAAGTTGACCGAAGCTCCAATTCTCATTGCTCCGAATTGGGACCAACCTTTTGAAATCATGTGCGATGCAAGTGATTATGCAATAGGTGCGGTCCTAGGACAAAGGATTGAGAAGCATTTTCGACCAATTCATTACGCAAGTAAGACAATGACTGAAGCAGAATCAAATTACACAACAACCGAAAAAGAAATGCTTGCAGTTGTTTACGCGTTTGAGAAGTTTCGATCATATCTAATCATGAACAAGAGTGTTGTTTACACGGACCATTCCGCATTGAAATACCTTTTCAACAAAAAAGACGCCAAAGCACGATTGCTTCGATGGGTCTTACTTCTTCAGGAATTTGATTTTAAAGTTATCGATACCAAAGGTGCTGAAAACTATGCAGCCGATCACCTCTCTCGTCTCGAAAACCCTTACGAGAATGTTTTTGATCCAAAAGAGATTACCGAGACTTTTCCTTTAGAGACTTTAAACGTGTTAACTTCTAAAGACCAAAGTACCCCGTGGTTCGCCGACTTTGCTAACTACCACGCGGGGAAATTCATTAAAAAAGGAATGTCGACTCAAGAGAAAAACAAGTTCTTTAAAGATGTAAAACATTATTTCTGGGATGACCCTTTTCTTTTCAAGACTTGTGCGGATCAAATAATCCGAAGGTGTGTAGATGGCAAAGAAGCTCTCGAAATTCTCAAAGCTTGTCACAGTGGACCCACCGGGGGACACTACGGAGCCAACTTTACTGCCAAAAAGATTTTTGATGCCGGTTTCTTTTGGCCTACCATTTATAAGGATGCCTACGAATTTGTCAAAACTTGTGATGCTTGTCAAAGACAAGGCAAAATATCTCAACGAGATGAGATGCCTCAAAATGCAATTCAAGTTTGTGAAATTTTCCTTTTCTGGCGATTTGATTTTATCCGAGAGCAATCATAAGCGATCGTGGGACCCATTTTTGTAACGACAAATTTGATAAAGTTATGTCTAAATATGGTGTCATGTAGGATCCCTAGATCATTCCATGGATGAAATCACAAGATCAATGGCAATGAAAGATTAAACATTAAAGAACTTTTT
>BQNB010079623.1:0-30184 GCA_026074375.1 Tanacetum coccineum | reverse complement strand
CTAAGCCAGTAACCCGTATTTATTTTTTATTTTTTTAATACAGGTAGATATCCACCTGGATAAATGTTACTCTTCTTCTTCCTACAAACAAACGCCTACACACTTATACCATTATTCCGCTCAGTCTGTACCTTCTTTTGCTTTTTGGATTTCCTTGTACAGCTTCCCAACCTTATCCTTACCACTAGCAATTATTTATCACATATCACTTTCACCTTTTCAATAGCAACAAAAATCCCCTGGAACCCTAATTTTTAAATTATAAAATTGATTTTCGTTTTCCAGGGCAAGCAAAAAGGTATAATTTTATTTATTATATGTTTATTTACCCTATTTGTCAATACAATATTCATTATTTATGTGTTTCATATTAGGGTTTTGTTAAAGCTTTTTTTCTTTTCACAGGTCCAATGGACTTGCCTGATGATGTTACTTTCAAGATACACTATGATGGTGTATTTCTGTTAGGGACTCCACTAACCTATATAAATGGTAAGCCAATGGAAATGAGGGCATGTACTACTGATAGGGTTATGTTAAGTCCTTTGTGTGACATTTTAGTAGCAAAGTTCAAGTCCGTCTTTGTTTTTTTGCATACCTTAATTGTGTCTAGATATGGGTTTGAAATTAATACAATCTAATAAAGATGTTGATTCATTGTATGACTTTGCTAAAACTCATGGTACAGTTGAGGTTTTTATTGCTCATCTCCTTCAAAACTTAGCTGAATATTACTTTAAGAATTCAGAAATAGATGGGTCTAATGAGTAAGTTACTTCTAAAAGGAGTGTACATAAAAAATAAAAGAAAGATGCTAATACTATATCCTATCAAGAGCTCATAGCTTGGGCTGAAGAAGAAGCTAATTCTCCTTATTTAAGGTTGCCACCACTAAAACCTAGACCACTAAGAAAATATTTAAAAGGAAAGGTTTTGTTCACTGATACTTACAAGCAATATGAAGAAGGTTTTGAGCATTGTCCATTTGAAAAGGAAGATGAACAAGTTAATATGCTTGAGATACTTGCTGAGATGGTTGATAAGATAGGTGCATACATAGGTGTTGTAGATAAGAATGTAAGTGAGACATGTGCAGTGGACAATGTTGGTGACACTTGTACAGTGGATAATGTAAGTGTGGATAACAAGGATCAACAATATAAGGTTAAAAGAGCAATAGATGAAGAAGTGCTTGCTACATAGAAAAAACCAGATAAAGGCATCGGTGTAATAAATGCATATCAGGGCAAGGGTAAAAGGAAGAAAATCAAGGCAAGGTCTAGAGGAAATGGTATTGTAATTAGAGATAATGATGATCCTTCTTATGGCAATGATAGTAACAACGACTCTAAAACCAACCATGAAAAGGGAATGTTTAGGTTTGATGAAAGTGATAGTGAAGAGTCTTTGAAGTCGTTGGATTATCTAAGTGAAGTAGAAGATGAAGTTATTCAACTTAGGGAAAGAATGTATGAATTTAAAAGTAGTGGAGCATAGGGTGAAGAGGAAGTTGAACCCACTGAAAATCAACAAAATCCTCCCTTTAAGGATGAAAGGGTTTGCAACACCACTAAGAATGTTTGATATGTGTATTAGTGATATTGTGAAAAAGCATCAAGATATGGATGCCTTGATGAGGAGAATAAAAGCAAAGGGTTGTGATTTAAAAGATCATTTTCATTTAGTTGATAAATCTGAATGGTATCCTATTTATGATGAAGCAACTCATTGGAAATTGAAGAAACCCAAAGTATAACATTTTTTCTTTAAAATTTGATTCATTATGTTATTTTTATCCTTTAAAGAAAACTTATTCAATGTTTTCATTTGGACGTGAAAAGTTTGTTACCGTGGAGCAGTTTAAAGAATGTCTTACGTACTACGCGATGGCAAATGGATTTAACATGTGGTATGATAGGTATCCAACATATAAGGTTATTGCAAATTGTGGGCAGAGAAAAGAAGTGATCAAGGATCCTAGTAAGGGTAAGCAAAGAGCTTACAAGAAATTTCCATCCAAGGATCCTAGTCAACCTTTTTCCCATTCCATTTGTCCATGGAGGTGTTATGCCAAAAAATTGAAGGTAGATGGTTCTTTTCAGGTAATATCTTTGAAAGATGGCCACATCTGTGTTAGAAATTACAACTATGGTAAACTTATCAATTACAAGTTTTTAGGAAAAAGTTTTGGAGATAAGATTAAGGCCAATCCAAAGATCACACTACATGATATATATAACAGATTTGGTAATGAAAAAATACAGTTGTATTGTTAGTCCAAACCAATGTAGAAGAGCAAATTATTTTGCATTAAGTGGAGGTGAGTCTAGTTTGCAGGATCACTATGGTTTGTTGTGGTTATACGCTAAGGCACGAATAGATTCAAATGTAGGTTCAACAGTTAAAGTTGGTGTGACTATAAACCCTGATGAGAAGACATATTTTGATAGATTTTATGTTTGTTTAAATGGGTTAAAAGAGGGTTGGAAGTTCGGGTGTAAAAACATCATAGCATTAGACGAGTGTTTTTTAAAGAAACCATACTCTGGGGAAATACTAACCCTAGTGGGAAGATATGGTAACAATCAAATCTACCCTATGGCATGTGCTATTTTGAATGTTGAAAATAAAGAAAATTGGAGCTGGTTTCTTTCTTTACTTGGTGAAGATTTAGACTTTCCAAATGGATCTGGTTTAACATTTATATCAGATCAGCACAAGTATGATTAATTGTAACTGTCTGTTAATATATGGTAATTTGATACTGTTATGTACTGTTAAAGATATGTTAACTTATATTTTGGTTGGGTTTTAATGGAAGTATGTAGGAAGTAATGCCAGATGCAGTACATAGGTAGGGGGCGCGTGTCATATATCTAGGTTAAGGTTTGGGGAAGTTGTGTAGTGGGGTAGAGTTGGGTTCTTTATTCCTTATGCGCAACAGTGCAAAGCCGTCTGATCCCTTGGGGTTCATGAAGTTCATGGAATATAGAATTAAAATAAAATCTCTAGCGAAGCCGTGGTGTGTCTGGCGTGAGGGAGAGGGTGCATGGCAGGTTGGTGGGGGGTGGCATGATACCCTGCTGGACATGGGTGAGTGGATTCGGGGGGCGAGGAGCGGGTGTGGTTGTTATACTTGTTGTAGGTGCTGGGTTTTTGTTTGTGGGGAGTGTGCTGACGTTTTGTCTTCTGAGTGGTGATGTCTTTTGTGCTTTTTTGGGGGCGGGGGCGGGGGTGGCGCGGGGGGGGGGGGGTTGGGGGGGGGGGGGGGGGGGCGGGGCGGGGCGGGGGGGGGGGGGGGGGGGGGGGGGGGGGGGGGGGGGGGGGGGGGGGGGGGGGGGGGGGTGGGGGGGGTGGGGGTGGGGGGGGGGGGGGGGGGGGGGGGGGGGGGGGGGGGGGGCGGGGGGGGGCGGCGGGGGGGGGCGGGGGGGGAGGGGGGGGGGGGGGGGGGAGGGGGGGGGGGGGCGGGCGAGGGGGGGGGGGGGGGGGGGCGCGGGTAGCTGGGGGGGGGGGGGGGGGGGGGAGGGGGGGGGGGGGAGGCACTGAGGGGGGGGGGGGGGGGGGGGGGGGGGGGGGGGGGGTGGGGCGGGGGGGAGGCGGGGGGGGGGGGGGGGGGGGGGGGTGGGGGGGGGGGAGGGGGGGGGAGGGGGGGGAGGGGGGGGAGGGGGGGTGGTAGGTGCGGGGGGGGGGGGGGAGGGAGGGGGAGGGGGGGGGTGGGGGGGGGGGGGAGGAGGCAGGGGGGGGCGGGACCGGTATGGCGGGGTAGGGCCGGGGGGGGCGCGGGGGGGATGGGGTGGGGGGGGAGGGGGGGGGGGGGGGGGGGGGGGGGGGTGTGAGGGGAGGTGGGGGGCGGGGGGGGGGGGGGGTGCGGGACGGGGGGGGGGAGTGGGGAGGTGGTTGGGGTGGGAGGGTACGGGGGGAGGCTTGGGGTGGGGGGGGGGGAGGGTGCGGGGGGGGGGGGGGGGTGGGGGGGGGGGCGGGGGGGGGGCGGCAGGGGCGGGGTGGGGGGGTGGTGGGCAGGGGGGGGTGGGGGGCGGGGGGGGGGGCGGGGGGGGGGGGGGGGGGGGGGGGGGGTGGTCTGCGCTCCGGGGGGGGAGGGGCGGGGGGGGGGGGGAGGGTCTGGTTTTTTTTTTTTTATTTTTTGTTTTTTTTTTTTTTTTTGTTTTTTTTTTTTTTTTTTTTTTCTTTATTTTTTTTTTTTTTTTTTTGTTTTTTTTTTTTTTTTTTTTTTTTTTTTTTGTTTTTTGATTTTCCTTTTTTTTTTTTTTTTTTTTTTTTTTTTTGTTTTTTTTTTTTTTATCCTGAGTTTATATAACTATGTCCAACATGTTCTGTTTTGTTATACAAATTTAATTTTGGCAAAATTATCAATGTTTAGGTTTTGGCATGTAATTCTAGCAGGTTAAAGCAAGTTTGAAGTTAGGAAAGGGTATGTTGCTTTTGTTGGAGAAATTTTCAAAATACTTTATGTTAAAATCATTTTAACTTTGAGTCTTAGGAAGGAAAAAGAGTGTTTTGTTGTGTTTTTATGTTTACCCACGAAATGGCTATTAGAAATAGTTTTTTCTGTCATAAAACCGTCACTAATAAATCATTACTATTGTAACGACGCGTCTATTTTGAAATTCTGGCGGTTATTTATGTTAATAGGGTGACCATGATTGAACCATCATGACTGTTTCAAGATCTATCTCTTAGCGACAGATTTTATGTCGCTAAGTCGTCGCTGAATCGTCGCTATTGGCATCTTTTGTGAATCATTGTGACTGTTACGAATAGAAGTGTCTCTAAGGCCATTTAAAAGGGTATTGTGACTGTTTTTAAGAGTCACCATAGTGCCTATATAAAGAGGATGAATTTGCCATGTAGAAATCATCAAAAACTCACGAGAAACACATATAAACCCTCTCTTTTAGTATACACGATTGCTATAAATAATAGTGTTATAGAATTATTATTTGTAGTGTCTTGAAATCCTCGATAACTCGATGGTTCATCCAGATTATCACCACTTCATGTAGTGTTGATAATTGCTACATACGTTGCTTTATTGTATCTTGGGAGGCAATTCACCGGTAACCTGGAACACGATTGTTCGAAAGAACGGTGGGGGCGAATATGTTTTAAGGATAGAGAGAACTCGCCTTGAAGTAACAAGTAGTAGTACAAATTCATTATCATAAAACCATCTTTATCAAACCCCGAAACTAACAATCTTAAAGCAATTTTTGAATCAAAGATGTCGTCTAAGAACTTAATGCAAAATGTCAACTAACATTGTGAAGTTAGACCGTTTAGATGGTGGTAGTTTCAAGCGTTGGCAAAATAAAATGCAATTTCTTTTAGCCACATCAAACGTTGCATACGTCATAACCAAGCCATACCCCAAGGAGTCTGAAAACTAAACCCTGGTTACATCCCGTGAACTTTGCAACTCGCAAGTTCAGAAACGATTATTTCATCTGTCATGGCCATATCCTCAATGCTATGTCGAGTCCACTCGTCGATGTATATCAAAACTATCCCACGGCTAGGAAACTCTGAAATGCTCTTGAGAAACGCTACTTCACGGCAGTCGCAACAAGTAAGAAGTTTATTGTTTCTAAATTTAATTCTTACAAAAATGGTAGATTCACGTCCAATAATGGACCAAATGTATGAACTTTATCAGATTCTTAGTATGTTTACACAAAACAACATGAACATGGATGAATCCATAAAAGTGGCATCCATCATTGACAAACTTCTATCCAATTGAAAAGATGTTAAGAAAAACCTTAAACATCATAAGGATAATATATCCTTGAAAGACCTTGGCAAGCATCTTCTTGTTGAAGAACAATATCTTTTGGAAAACAAAGCGTTGACACGTCTAAGGTACACGTCGTGGAGGATAGTGCATTAATGGAAAAGGGGTTAATATCTACTTATATATAGATGATATGTTAATCTTTAGAACTGACCTAGAACAAGTTCAAATAACAAAAGAACATTTATTTGAAAACTTCGATATAAAAGATTTAAGAGAAGTTGATGTCATCCTAGGCATCAAGGTTCTTCGAAAAGAAAATAGACTAATGTTAACTCAGTCTCACTATATCAAAAAGATCTTAAAGCATTTTGATAGCTTTGACTGCTTGCCTGTTATCACTCCATTCGAAGTAGGTTCCAAATTAACTTACAATACTGGTAGAATCTAAGCCCAAAATAAGTATGCTAAGGATATTGGTAGTCTTATGTATGCATTACATGTACTAGACCTGATATCGCTTATGTTGTACAAAGATTAAGTAGGCATACTAGTAGTCCTGGGAAGGAACATTGGAATGCTGTAAATCGAGTATTTAAATGCTTGAAGAAAACCATGGTTTATGGTTTGGAATACAACGAAGATCCATCAGTATTAGAAGATTATACTAATCAAATTGGATAACTAATCAAGAAGACTACGCATCCACAAGCGGATGGATATTCACTCTTGATGGGGGTGCAGAGTTTTGGGGATCAAAGAAACAGAGTTGTTTAACAGAGTCTACTATGGCAGCAGAGTTTGTGGCATCGGCTTCATGCTGCATGATGCGTAAATTATTTTAAATAATTTATTACAAGTTTTAAATTTATAAAACTCGTCTACCGACGTCTATACGCACTAAAAGGTAGAGAACCCGGTCCTATGTAGTGCATGACTGGTAAATTCGAGGCCGTCCCAAGAGCTAAGTTGTATTGGTTTTAATTTGAAATGTGTCACAAGTTTGAAAATGGTTTTAAATGATTTGAAATATTGACAGGAAAATAAATTGTGAAAAGTAAATGAGATAAGAACAGTCAGGGAGAGAAGCATGCTAACCTAGTTATTTCATTACTTATGCTATGATATATTTTCCTAGTGCAATGTCTAGATATCGTTTTGTTAGTGGTTCTAATATCAACATACCCGAATTGACATTCGTATTCTGTCTTGTACTTCCTTGGATCCTAATTCCCCGTAGGTCATAGTGTCAAAGTATCCATGTTGTACTGATTGAACCCCAACTATCCTAAAGACCTGTCTATAACCTAAGATAGATTATAAACCCCCTTTGAAAGAGTTCATGAACTTTTTAAGTATTTTAAGAGATAAATGCGATAATTTGATTAATTCCTACACTAAGGATAGATGCCAACTTATCCTATTACCATGCTAATTCTAAGTTTAAAATGCCAGCTAAATATAAGAACTAACAGGATTTAAACCACCCGCAATACTACCAAAACTCAGGGATCAACGATAGACAATAAGGATATCCAATAAAGCGATAAATAAACAGGAAACAATCATAACATAAGTAAATTCATAACTAGGCCAGCACTAGAAGTTCTTAGCCACCTATAGAAACAACACAGTAAGAAATAATGAAATAGATATTGGATTAAAAGATCATAATTCTTACATGATGCGTTTTTGAATGATTAATACAAAAAGTAAGTAAAGTGACTTCTCTTTTAGACTTGTGGTGGGGAATCTTCGACCTATGGAAGCTTGGTTCGCCCTTTGAAAGTGTGGTGGAAGGGTTGATATCGAATGTGCAGAATGAGGGCTCTATTTATAGGTTTTGATTTGGTTACGACTTAACTGCTGTGGTTAGTTATGGCGTAACCATGCTGATGTGGGTTTCCATAATGCAGGCTTAAAATGGGTTATGGCGTAACTATAGAGTACTAGTTATGTCATAACTATGATTAGAATGAGTCATCATTCTTCAACATGGCAGGTTACGGCGTAATTGTAACGAAGCAGTTATGTTGTAACCATGGTGATGACTATACTTGCCTTCTTCGAGTTACGACGTAATACATGCGGGGTAGTTACACCATAACTGGTTTTGAGAATCTTTATTTTGCATTCTTTTTACGTCTAATTCCCGTGTCTCTTGCTCCAATGCTTGTATTCTTCTTGTAAATGAAATATAAAGTGATTAAGTATCATTTTCAGGCATTTATACAATAATTATGAGCATTTTGATAGGGATTTTGATACTAAAAAGTATTAACTATTTGATGTTATCAAATATCCATCCACTTGACTTCTACTTGCCCTCATGTAGACCTGTTAGAATAATTCATAAAAAGATTTCCCCAATTTAACTCGGAGAAATGAATTCATAATTTACTTATGCTAGAAAACATTAAAGCCAAACACCTCATGAAAAGGGGATCAGAATCACTCAACTCTTACTAGTCTAAGTGTTTCATTTTCAGGGTGATCACTCAACTGCACTGTCATAACATGTATTCTATCATAAGCTTAGAAAGTACACAAATCTGCACCAACTAGAATTAGAGTCTAAATTACAAGTTTGAACACATACAGGTTTGAACAGGTGATTTACTCTTTCCGATACCACTGATCTATAAAAGGCGACAAAATGACACATGCTTGCCCAAATCCATAAACGAGACGCATGCGATTGCTCAACTCCTTAACTCGAGCAGGCTAAAGGTCAAAATCATTAAGAAGGGTAGGATAAGACATGGGAAACACGTAATTGGTGAAAAATAAACACGAAACAAATAGGCTAAATAATCTAAGGTCATCATAATCGGATACTGTCCATCCATGAGTTCAAGTGTCCAAGAGCAGAAATCTGATCATACAACAATAATAATGGGCTAGTATTGAATGTAATAATGAAGTCCTGATTTGAAATGATGAAGCCGATCATACTAGCCTAATCTTCAAAATCATATAGATGGCTTATAGGTGCACCATCTCTAAATCTTAAATAAGTGTTAGTTTTATAATACGTAACCGACATGAATCTGATACAGAAGTTTATTCATACATTATTTTTTACACATTACTTCTGTAGCATAAGTACAATATACATCCCATCACTTGAGATGAACAATATCAAAACTGATGATGATACGGGGGGTCTTCAATGATAAAAAAGGATAGCTTTTTCACGAACGTGTAAAAATTTTGAATCCATTCCCCTGAACCATGGATTTAAGTAGCCAGAGATTTCAACACAAAGAAAATATAGACTACATGGTTGGTTTAGGCGAAATGGTGTAATGAAACATTTAATATAATGGGTTAAAAACAAGGATTGGCTCAACAGGGTGATCTAGGGGTATCTTACTCTAAAAATGAGTGCAACAAAGGGTTTTATCACAAGGGGTCGACAAGTTAGTGTAACAAGTCGATAAACGCACACAATATTACACATATGGGCTAATTTTGGGGTAAAATCTTAAATGTTGCCTTCTTGAACTATCTATTCATGTTATTCAATTAGGTCTCGAATTTATGTACATGCCAAGTTCTAAAGTCTACAATACTACCGACACACTTATATTTTGGTGGATTTTTTTGTATAATAGATGAAAACGGAATCATCAGGCTTAACCTCACCAATGAAAATAAAGGGTAATAGTGCGCTCGGCAAAGATCTATTCTAGTTTAGTAAGAAAAACATGTCAAAATTTTTAAAATTGGCATAATTTTTCAAAGAAAACTAGAAAATTGAAGGCAAATATAGGTCAAGTGGTAATTCTACTCCCATCCCTCCACTTATTTTGTACAATGTCCCTATTGTACATTAAGGAAATGAAAAGTCAAAAATAAGAGTAGAATTAGAGCGAGAGACTCCCTTGAGCATTGCTCTGTACTTCGAATGATAATGGCAGGAGATGAACTCTTGACAAGCGTATCCTAAGCAAACTCGTATCCTTTAAAATCACTAAACAAACTACATGCATTAAACGTTCACAATAAATTATACAAGAAAACCTAACTCACTTTCGTAGGAATCACGATTGCATTTAACATATGCAACAAGCCTTTTAAACCACTTGGTGGCCCAAGTAGACGAGTGAAGTCTCGTAAGGGTTTCCAAAGAATATACCCTCAAAGTTTATTTAATTATACACGGTTTTGTAAATGTTTCAAACATAATTAAGGTTTGTAGGAAGGGATTACGGCGTAACACATGGAATGAGTTACACCGTAATTATGTGGTTTACAAATTTTGAAATATGATAAAGATTAATTACGGCGTAACCGTTGAGAGGATTACGCCGTATCTAGAATAATTACGGCGTAACTATGATGGTTACACCGTAATTGCTGCATTCAACAATAATTTTACCACATAACCCGAGTCGAGGAGACCTCGAATTCCATATCCTTGATGCTGGAACCTGCAAAACCATGTAAGAAACATACAAAACCAACTAAGTGCAGAAAATGAAATGAATTTGAAATTAAAATGTAAATAAAAGAATAGGCATGGGGTGCCTCCCATGAAGCGCTTGTTTTTGTTTGAGTCACAAGTTTGACTCCAACATTATTTACCAAGTAATAAGGTGTTCATCCCCTCACTTAAAATCAAGTGCGGGTGAGAATAGCAGTGAACACCATGAGGGCGTAGGGTTGCCACTGGGTAGGGAAAACTATATCGTAGATGAAATTTTGTTTCCTTTTTTTTTCTTACCAGTTTTGTTTGGTGATTGGTTTACTCTGTGTAGTAATTTCTGGATGAAGGTCTCAAAATCATACGTCTTTATCATCTTTGAGAGATCCTTTACATCTTTAATAGGGTTACTATCTGCCTTTTCGTCAGCCCTGGTAATATTAGAAAATTCCTTTCCAAACTCTTTCAAATGCTTGTCCAAAATAGGATTGGTAGCCGATGCGACATAATCATCATCGGGTGGTGTGATGTGGACTGTATGAGGGGTCAAAGGTTGCATCATGCCATCTTGTAAGGGAATATCATTATCCTGTTCCTCTTCCTTTGCAACATTCGCTTCATCACGAAATCGATTTAGTGGCATATACGATTGCACCATTGGTTCAAGGTTGGGAAAAGGGTGTATGGTAGGTGTGAGTATCTGACTAAGCCTTTTTACATCTTTGATTGTAATATCCTAACCTCCATCTATGTCCCCTTCATCTACCTCAGCTTTGTTATGAGTTTTCTTAGGAATTCCAATCATACAAACAGCTTCGCGAGTTTTGTAAGAGTTACCCTTTTGTTACTTTAAATGCCTGGAAATGGCATAAGTGGTACATAAGGTTAAACAACAGGCAAGTTACGAGGAACCGGCTCCTTCATGTCTTCCTTATCTATTTTCGTTTTTGCTTTGACTCTTTTACCTGTATTAGTGAGGACCATTTGGGCTAATTGATCAGCTTGTACCTGCAGGTACTTTGTTGTAGTGTCAAGTGACCTTAAGTTCAAGTCCGTGTTTTCAATAAATTTCCTAATCCATTCATCATTCGCGGCTTGTTTTTTATTGAATCTTCACAATATTCTATGATGGTTTCCTTCAAGGATCCTATATACTTGCTCTGCTCAACTGCCTTGTCCTCTTTTTTTAGAGGACACTCCTTGGTTAGATGCTCCTCTTTACAAATCTTGCAACTTACTTGAAAAGCATGAATATTCTCTTTAAGTTTCTTCATATCTACGTTATCCAAGCTATCGTTGGTTCTTTCCCTAGTGGTTGCTCCATCATACCAGTTATGTGAATGGTCTGCCATAATTTGTATTGAGTCAAGGGCTTGAATTGGTGTCATAAGAGGAATGAACCCTTTAGAGTTGAGAATTATGTGGGTAGGGATGTCTAATCTAGTGTAGAAGATCTGAACCTTCTGATGGCTGTTCAGATCAATGTGCGGACATCTGTATAAAAGATCACTATATCTTTCCCAAGCGTGATACATCATTTCATCTATCCCTTGTTGGAAACTCTGAATTTCTTCTAATTTCCTGGCAGTTTTAAAAGGTGGACAATATTGCCTGATGAATGCTTTTTCAAGAAGATCCCATGTATTGATCACTCCTGCAGTAAGCCTTTTCTCCCATCTCCTCGCTGCCCTTGTGAGTGTAATTGGAAGCACTCTAAGCATTTTTGTGTCATGAGTGACGCCAAGTTTGTAGAAAAGATATGCGATCTCTAACACTCTTCGCACATGTTCATGGGCATCTTCATCATCAGTACCCGCGAAAAGATTGCGTCTTAGTTCCTTCATAAACTGGCTATTGATCTCGAATTCAACGTCATTGCCAATCTCAGATTTTACCATGCCTGGTCTAATGTTATCTTAAATCAAAGCCAAGTATTGTTCCATGGTGAGCGTGCTGATATCTACATCATCTCCCATATCTAAAAATTAACAAGAAAAACAAGTAGAATATACAAAAAAAGGAAAACTAAATTAACAAGAAGTCGAAAAATGCTGAAATAAGAAAAAAATATATACAAAATTTCAAATTACAATTAATTTTAGCTCCCCGACAGCAGCGCCAAAAACTTGATGCGTAAAATGTTTTAAATAATTTATTACAAGTTTTAAATTTATAAAACTCGTCTACCGATGTCTACACGCACTAACGGGCAGAGAACCCGGTCGTATGTAGTGCAGGAATGTAAATCCGAGGTTGTCCCAAGAGCTAAGTTTTATTAGTTTTAATTTTAAATGTGTCACAAGTCTGAAAATGGTTTTGAAATATTGACAAGAAAATAAATTGTAAAAAGTAAATAAGATAAGAACATTCAGGGAGAGAAGCGTGCTCACCTAGTTGTTTCATTACTTATGCTATGATATGTTTTCCTAGTGCAATATCTAGATATTATTTAATTAGTGGTTCTAATATCAATAGACCCGAATTGACATTCGTAGTTTGTCCCATACTTCCTTGGATCCTAATTCCCCGTAGGTCACGGTGTATCCAGGTTGTACTGATTGAACCCCAACTATCCTAAAGACCTGTCTATAACCTAAGATAGATTATAAACCCCTCTGAAAGAGTTCCTGGGCTTTTTAAGTATTTTAAGCGATAAAGGCGGTAATTTGATTAATTCTTACACTAGAGTTAGATGCCAACTAATCCTAGTACCCTGCTAATTCTAAGTTCAACGTATCAGCCTAATAGAAGAACTAACACGATCTAAACCACTCACAATACTACCAAAACTCAGGGATCAATGACAGACAATAAGGATATCTAATTCAAATGATAAATAAACCGAAAACAATCATAACATAAGTAAATTCATAACTAGGCCAGCACTAGAAGTGCTTAGCCACTCATAGCAACAACACATTAAGAAATAATGAAAGAGATCTTGGATTGAAACATCATAATTCTTACAGGATGCGTTTATGAATGATTAATACAAAAAGTAAGCAAAGTGACTTCTCCCATATTCTCTCCCTTAGACTATGTGGTGGAATTTCTTCGATTTATAGAAACATTTGATTTCGCTCCCTTGGTACTGTGGGTGGAAGGGTTATAATTAGTGTGCCTAATGATTGATTCAATTTATAAGGATTTTCGTTTGTTACGACAGTAACTGATATGGTTAGTTACCGGGGCGAAACCAGTTGATGTGGCTTCCATAATGAGGCTTAAAATGGGTTTTACGGCGTACTTACCACCCCCATTTTTAACAATAAATAAGCAAAAAAAAAAAGCTAATCTGGGTTTAACTACTAGTAATACAGTCACAATCATAGAAAACGACTCAAAAGAGACGTTTTTAAAAGATACGTTATCATTCATTTAAAATCAGAGTTTTACAAAGGCAGGTCCCAAAATCTAGAAACATAAAATATGAATGATAACAGGTTTTAGCCATCTTTACGTCCATGCCACTCCATGCCATAAGTTGCTCAATTACCATGAGAAAAAACAGTTAAAAAGGATCAACACAATATTAGTGAAATTCATAGGTTTATGTAATAGTTAGCATACAAATTATAGAGTCAACATTAGCACGAGCACAATTATTATGGAAAACAATAATATCATGGAAAACACAATATCATGGAGAGACCAACATTTAATAATGAAGAACCGTTGAGATGCAAGTCAACATAATGGTAAAATTGCAACGAATACAATTAATCATGGAAAAAAGGTAAACATTATTATTGCATCTAAGCTCATGACACCAATATGTTAACATGGAAAATCACCGTAGTGACATTGGTTGAGGAACAAATGTCCCCGTGAAAAGGTAACTTGCCAAGGTTACCCATTAGGATCAATATAGTGCATTTGGCTACCCTATGAATGGGTAATTACCAACTGGGGTGGGGGGGGGTAGGTTCGCAACCCCCCAATAATGCTATTCCACAATATTCGCGCTCACTCCATACGCAATGAATAGTTCATGATATGGAAATAATGGCATTGGAAGCTACCTTAGCAATAAATAATCTGGATACCAACAGAAACCACTTGCATACATGGTTATAAATGGGTTAATAAAGATTCAAAAAATTAAAATGTGAAGTTATGAACTCATATTACGGTCTTTTGAAAGTAATCACAATTGTTATTAAAGATAAACGACATGGTAAAAAGTTTGTAAATAAGCATGTATCCCCCTCGCGGGTTTATAAAACATTAAAGAGATTGAAAAGCAAGGCTATGAACTCACCTTAACAGGGAAATCTGATTAACGGCAAAAGTATATCAAAGGAAAGGCGTCTGTATGGTAGTACGACGTTATCTACTCGGGCGAAAAGTATATCAACTTGAAAGAAAGCAGCTTTGTCACGTAACCTGGGATAATATGTCGAGTCTTATGAAGATTGTACTCTAGAACTTTGGTTCTAAGAGTTTAATATTGTTATGAGTTTGATTTGAGATTTTGGAATTATTGATCACCAGTCGGGCCCATCATAATTCAAGAGGTCATTCCAAGTAAACGTTTGAGGGAGCGCTCGGTACTTTAAATCGTAAACGCCAACAACTCAGTCAGAACGTAATACCAACAAAGAAACCCATAATTTGAAGCCCTAGTATGATGGTACAATATAAGATTCGAAGATAGGATTTTTAAAAAGCGATATCGATGATGAATTATTAAATGAGTTTATAACATAATCGGTTTTAAAGCGTTTGTTCAATAAAATGGAAATGATAAGCACTCAAGAGTTAATTAAAGTTACGTATTTTATAGGTTTTGAACACATTTCTATTACTTTTTCAAAATGTTACATTTTAGAAGCACCCCTTAAGATGAAAAATGGCCAAATATAACCCTTGGATTTTCCCCACTTTACAAGTTTGGTCTTTCTAGTTTAAAAATGTACAAAAGTAAACCTTGTACTATGGAAAGTGACATAATAGACCCCTATAGTTATAACTTTGATAAAATGACGTATTTCACAAGCCCTTTTTTGTTAAAAGTTTTTAGAAAGTTTACGATATATACCCTTTGCCATGAAACAATGTATCGTTTTTTAGTACCCAAAATCCATAATAATGATATTTTTTAATATGAAAAGTAATTTGTAGGTTATAGCTTATTAATATAAGCTAAAATATGAAGGTTTAACGTAACAAAAGTTTAAAATAACGATTCGTTAAGCCGAAAATCAAAACGTGTCGAATTAGGGTTTTTAAATGAAAACGCGTAGGTTTTTAATTCAAATTCCTCCAAGACTTGATAAAGTGGTTATTATAATGTTAGATAAGCTTATTAGGATAGATTATAACAATAGTTTACAAGTTTAGATTATAGATTAAGCAAAAAACATGAAATTATGGTTTCACATGAGCTCGGTTTAGATCGAAAAAGGTAAAACATATATGTTTTTTGGAGTTCAAAAGATGTTAACCATATTTTAGCATGAATCATATGAACCTTATAAGGGTAGGAAACACAGAAAGGAGCTTATGGAGAAACCTGTTTTGAGCTTATAGAGTGCTTGAAAATCGGGTCAAAATCAAGACTTTAACTTCCGTAATCGCTATAATAACGACTCCGGGGCTTTATTTTCTTGGTTTCTTTTGCTTCAAATTCTAATATTGAGGACATCTTAGAACCTTCTTGAGGCTATAATATTCTGATATTAGTTATGGGTTATAGAAAGAAGAAGTGGGGGATGAGTTAGAATGAAGGGTTATGAGCCCTATTTATAGTCGAATAGTACCTTGGTGGCCAAGGAGACTTAATGGCCAAGCCTTGGACATGTGTAGCAGCTAGGAGATGATGTGGAAAGACTATGGAATTAGTTAGCAAGGATAGGAACTAGTATGAAGGGTTGGAAGTTTCTTTTTCTAAGGGTGTATGTTGGCATGCGGCTAAGCAAGAGAGAAAGAGAGGTGTATGTGGCTGTTTTTTCTAGCCAGTTTATGAGTTAAAGGAGCTATGTAAGCCACTTGGGAAGTGAAGGAGGTGAGTCATAAGGTGCTTAGTAAGCAAAGCTAACTCTCTTGAAATGGGTCAAAAAGAAAGAATTGTAGTCCGTGTCGCGGTTAATATGGCACGGATAGGGTTTTTCAGGCTTTGCATTTCGTATATACTTTTTTAATAACAATGGCATAATCATTACAATACTTTATTAAGAGTTATTAACAAGAATTGATAGTGTTCGGTTTAAAATGGGTGAAAACAAGTAAACGGATCAAAAGTTCACATTAGGTTCAATTTAAGGGTTTCTTTTCTGGATTTATTACTTGTAACATTGTATTGGTAATATGATGAAAATGAATGATGGAAATTTGATTTATAATGTTGTAATGTATGTTATAACAACTTATTTGGTAGTGTTGGAGGTTTACAATAAAAAAAAATCATAAACGGGTCACAGTTTACTATTTTGCTCCTCGGGTTAAGGGTTTCTAACTGGATTTCTTGAATTCATGAATTGTGAATGAATATAATAAGTAAATGAAGTGCATGACTCTTGTAACTTGTACTTGATGGCTTGTACAGAGTTTCCTTAGGAAAACAGATGTAAAACAACTATTTTGATATCGTGCACTCATGACTTAACAATATGGCTTTAAAGGACTTGTACCTTATTTTGGAGGAAAATTATATTCGCAATGATAAGTTATATTGCTGTACCAGTGCTTTGATTGATTGTACAATCATTCTTGATGTTTACATACCCCAAAATTAGGTTTAGCAATAACATTGAAAAGCTCATTTGTATTAATGTCGTGAAAACTACGTTAAATAACGTATATGATAAAATGGATAATAGATCATTGACTTGACATGTTATGATGTTTTACTTGATGTAACATGAGGTAGAATAGGCATAGTTTTTGCGAGAGCTCGTTTACTTTTTTGGAAATGTAAATTAAGTTACGTACATGAAATGAAATAAGAAAACGAAATTTTATTCCTGTGGAAAAACTAGTACTTAATATAATAAGTAGATATTCAATAGACGAAATACTAGAAAATTATGGTGTTCTAGTCCCCCAACCATACAGAAATCTCGTCCGAGATTATTATGAGAGATGATGGGATATTTAGGAAACAGAAGTTCTTAGCTCCCTACAGTTCTAGTCCTGATTGCCTACTTTTTGGTGACCATTTCTGACACCTACAGGTGCATGGTCCTGTGATGCAGTGTACAACTTCCTACAGCAGGGGATGAGGTCCATTATATCCAAACGGTTCATTAGCCCTTTGAAAGGTTTCCTTCCTGCCCTTCCATTTTGTTTTGGTGTGATGAACATTGTTGGGTTGTTATATGTTGCGGTTATCTTGGTAGTTTGTTTGTTACGATTGTTGGAGTGGTTATGTTGTTATGATCCATGGGTATTTGTTTTATAGTTACGATTATTAGGGTAAGTTGTTGTTGTCGTTGTTGGTGTTTCTTTATCCTTAAACTTTCTTTATATGATCATCGATTTCTATGCACAATAATTGCCTTTCAGTATCTGATCCAATAGTCCTCTCTCTGGCTATGTTGACAGCTTCCTTCAAAGTTTAAGGTTTTGAAGCAGTAACGTTTCCTTCAATGCTTTGGGGCAGTCCCCCGATGAAAGCTTCCATAAGTTTCTCAGAATTTGGCACCATGTTTGGACATAAGACTGCTAATTCTTGGAATCTTCTAACGTAAGTCTTGAGATCATCTCTTTTCACACAACTCAAGTTGTAAAATTCATTACTTCCCTTTTTTCTATTGACTTCAGTTCGAGGCAATACTTATTGGACAAGAGCCTTTTCAATTCAGTCATTACCCTTGTTCTCTATAACCGTGAGCTCTGATACCAATCTGTAACACCCCCATTTTGACATATAGCAGCGGAAGCTAATCTAGGGTATTACTTCATGAATCACAGACACAATCATAGAAAACGACTCAAAAGAGACGTTTTTAAAAGATACGTTATCATTCATTTAAAATCAGAGTTTTACAAAGGCAGGTCCCAAAATCTAGAAACATAAAATGTGAATGATAACAAGTTTTAGCCATCTTCAAGTCCATGCCACTCCATGCCATAAGTTGCTCAATTACCTGAGATAAACATGCTAAAAAGGATCAACACAAAGGTTGAGTGAAATTCATAGGTTTATGGTAAATAGTTTGAATACAAATTATAGTGTAACATTTGCACGAGCACAATTATTATGGAAAACAGTATTATTATGGAAAACAACATTATCATGGAGAACAACATTATTATGGAGAACAGTTGAATGCAAGTCATCATAATGGTAATAATTGCAACGAATACAATTATCATGGAAAAATGGTAACATTATTATTGCACCTAAGCTCATGACACCAATACGTTAACAGGGAAAATCACCGTAGTGACATTGGTTAGGGAGCTATGTCCCCATAGAAAAGGTAACTTGCCAAGGTTACCCATTAGGTCATATGTAGTGCGTTTGGCTATCCTATGAATGGGTATACAAACGAGAGTTGTCACCCCCAATAGATCTATTCACAATATTCGCGTTTACTCGTAAGCAATTAATGGTTCATGATATGGAAATAATGGCACTGGAAGCTACTTAGGCAATAATATATTTGGATAGCATACATTTGGAAAAAAACACTTGCATTTATGGTAAAACAATCATGTTATTCAAAATTTACAGTTTAAGCATGTATCCCCCTCGCGGGATTATGAAAACATTAAAGAGATTGAAAAGCGAGGCTATGAACTTACCTTAACAGGGAAATCTGATTAACAGCAAAAGTATATCAAAGGAAAGGCGTATGTATGGTAGTACGACGTTATCTACTCGGGCAGAAAGTATATCAACTTGAAAGAAAGCAGTTTTGTCACGTAACCTGGGATAATATGTCGAGTCTTAGAAAGATTGTACTCTAGAACTTTGATTCTAAGAGTTTAATATTGTTATAAGTTTGATTGGAGATTTTGAAATTATTGTAACCCCTTAATGTTAAGCTCCATAGTATTGTGATACGATATAGATTCGGGATAGGATTTTTAAAAGCACATCGATGATGAATAATATAATGGTTATAACATAATCGGTTTTAAGCGTTTTGTTCAATAACTGGAAATGATAAGCACGTCAAGCATTAATTAAAGTTATGTTTTATAAGGTTTTGAACACATTTCTATACTTTTTCAAAATGTTATATTTTAGACCCTTAAGAATGAAAAATGGCAAAATATACCCTTAGAGTTTCCACTTTTACGAGTTTGGTCCTTCTAGTTTAAAAGATGTACAAAGTAAACCTTGTACTTTGGAAAGTGACATAATAGACCCCTATAGTTATAACTTTGATAAAATGACATTTTCAGCCCTTTTAGTTATAAGTTTTAGAAAGTTACGATATATACCCCTTGCATGGAATACTTTTGCAAAACAAATCCAGAACGCCATGCAAGCTTATTTTAAGATTCCAAATGATATTTGCAGGTGATAGCTTATTAATATAAGCTAAAATATGAAGGTTTAACGTAACGAAAGTTTAAAATAATGATTCGTTAAGCTAGAAATCAAAACGGGTCGAATTAGGGTTTTAAAACAAAAACGCATAGGTTTTTAATTCAAATTCCTTCAAGACTTGATAAAGTGGTTATTATAATGTTAGATAAGCTTATTAGAATAGATTATAACAATAGTTTACAAGTTTAGCTTATGGATTAAGTGAAAACATGAAATTAGGGTTTCATGAGCTCGGTTTAGATCAAAAAGGTAAAACATATATGTTTTTGAGTTCAAATATTTTAACCATAGTTTTAGCATGATCATATGAACATTATAAGGGTAGGAAAACAGATTGTGAGCTAATGGAACCTGGTTTTGAGCTTATAGCTTGAAAACGGGTCAAAATCGGGACTTTTAACTTCGTACGCCTAGAATAACGACTTTGAGGCTTCTTTTCTTGGTTTATTTTGCTTCAATTCTGATCTTGAGACTTCTTAGGACCTTCTTGAGTAAAGAGTTGCTGCTATTATGGGTTATAGAAAGAAGAAGTGTGGGATGAGTTAGAATGAAGGGTTATGAGCCTTATTTATAGTCGAATAGTACCTTGGTGGCCAAAGAGACTTAATGGCCAAGCCTTGGACATGTGTAGCAGCTAGGAGATGATCTGGAGAGACTATGGAATGAGTTAGCAAGGCTAGGAACTAGTATGAAGGTGTTGGAAGGTTTCTAAGGGGTGTTTATGGTCGCGGCCAAGCAAGAGAGAAAGAGAGGTGATGTGGCTGATTTTCTAGCCATATTATGAGTTAAGGAGCTTTGTAAGCTGCTTGGAAGTGAAGTAGGTGAGTCATTGAGGTGCTTGGATGCTAAGCTAACTCATGAAATGGGTCAAAAAGAAAGAAATGGTGTCGCGGGTTTAATAGGGCACGAATAGGCTTGCATTTCGTGTATACTTGTTTAATAATGATGGATTAATGATTACAAGACTTGTATTAAGAGTTTTTAACAAGATTTTATAGGTGGTTCGGGTTTAAAATGGGTGAAAACAAGTAAACGGGTCAAAAGTTCACATTAGGGTTCGATTAGGGTTTCTTGGATTTAATTCTTATACATTGTTGTTAATATGATGATGGAATGTGATTTATAATGTTGTAATTTATGTTATTACAACTTATTTGGGTAGTGGTTGAGGTTTAAAATGGATAAAAATCAAGAAACGGGTCACGGTTTACTATTTAGCTCGGGTTAGGGTTTCTAACTTGGATTTCTTGTAATTTCATGAATTGAGAATGAATATAGAATGTAAATGAACTGCATGACTTGATTGTAACTTTTACTTGATGGATTGTACAAGTTTCCTTAAGAAAACGAAGGTAAAACGGCTATTTTGGATGTCGTGTATTAATGACTTGTACATTATGCTTTAATAGACTTGTACTTTATTTTGGAGGAAAATTATATTCAAATGAGATGTTATATTGCTTGTACATGTGCTTTGATTGATTGTACATTCATCTTGGATGTTTACATTACCCAAAATTAGGGTTTAGGCAATAACGTTAACGGTTAAAGCTCATTTGGTATTAATGTCGTGAAAACTACGTTAAATAGATAACGTATATGATAAAATAGATAATAGATCATTGACTTGACATGTTATGATGTTTACTTGATGTAAACATAGATAGAATAGGCATAGGTTGTTGCGAGAGCTCGTTTACTTTTGGAAATGTAAATTATGTTACGTAATGAAATGAAATGAAACGAAATTTTATTCCCGTGAAAAAGTAGTACTTAATATAATAAGTAGATATTACATTGATGAAATACTAGAAAATTACGGGTTGTTATATCATGTGTCTCACTAAGGTTTGCCTCATAGTCTCGTTTTCGATCTGGGCATTTTGAAACAAAGTGTCCGAACTTATCACAACGGTAACACTTTATGTGAGATAGATCACGTTGCTCCTTTTGTTTACCCTTTTGTCGATTATCTTCACGGTTTTTTGAGGAGTCACGTTGACCTTGGTTTTGAGAGTTGCCCCGACCACGTCCTTGACCACGACCTCGACCACGACCTCGAGAGTACGAACCACGTCCTCTCCCTCTGCTTGAGTCACTATTCCTATCGGAGGAATCCGTCCTGGCATAAAGCAATTTCTCTTGAGAATCGTTTGCTTTATCTTCTTGTTTGACTCTTTCTTCATACGCTTTCAATCGTCCGACCACATCCTCAAACCCCGTTGTTTTAAGGTCTAAAACTTGCTCAAGGGCTGCCACGATATGGACAAAACATTTAGGAAGGCTTGTGAGAAACTTCTTAACTAGCTTGAGTTCCGACATGACTTCTCCAAGTGTGGCCGACTTAGAAGCAATACCCTATAGCTTTGCGGCATAAGCATCTATAGTATCGTTATCTGACATCTTTAGATTCTCGAACTCCGTAATTAGGGTTTGAAGCCTTGCTTCCTTTACGCTATCAGCCTCTAAGTTATGAGTTTTTATCGCTTCCCACATCTCCTTCCCGGTTTTCAGATTCCTGATTTGCAACACCAAATCTTCTGGAATCGATTGAAACAATAAGCCTTTAACTATATTGTTTTTCTTGGCATCGTCTGAGCCCGGATCTACCACATCCCATACTCCATGAATTCCAAGAAGAACTTCCATACGCATCCTCCATATGGTATAGTTTGTTGACGTCAATATCGGACATTGAAACGTCAAAGTAGTATCCTTTACAGGCGGTTGTGAGCTTTGCCCCACCACCATCCTTGTTCTTTGTTTGGATCGTGAATAGGTTTGTAACGGGGATTTATCCAGCCCTTTTACACGGCTTGGATTATTCTTGGTTCGTGTTGAGTACGCGTAGGCCTATCAATGGTTTCCCGGATTAACCTACTAAAACTCAACTAAAAATAAACGAGACAATCAACAGTTTTAACACTGTTTCCAACTTGTTGTATTTGAACCAAGGTAATATTGTTCAGATTACCTGTTGCTTAGTACCAAAACTAAAAACTCAACTGATACAGTTTCTACACGCTGCTCACAGCCCAAGAATAGCCCAAGAACAGCCCAACTGATCCAATCTCAGCAACTTAAACCAACACTTTCCACAGGTTTGAGTCGACAATTTATAGGGTTTATGTTATCCCTAATTGGCTGATATGATTCTAGCAAATCACAGGTTGAAATCGACTTCTGTTAGGGTTTTAATTAACCCTAGATCGCTGCTACCTTTTTGTTCCTCCAACACAGATCTTCGATGAATCACACGATGATTGAAACCCTTAACGCGGCTACAATCCTCCACGAATCAACCAAGCTCTGATACCAAGTGATGGTTATGAGAGGTTCACGCAGCAGCTTATGCACGACACAGGATAACAAGGAAAACAAGAACACAAAGAACAGGTATGTTGCCTAACACGCAATTTTATTATTTGAAGAAACTCTCTCAAAACTTCAATCAGTACAATGTGAATCCCTACCCTCCACGGTATATATAGACTAAACAAGACATATTAGACTATAACTAGGATTACATTTAATATCCTAAATAAACAAGTAAATATGACGAGTTGGACTAGCACTCCAACTAGGATATCTCTGATGTCTGGAACACGCGTTATAGCCATATCCAAACTCAGATAATTCTCCAACACATATATTTAAGAAATTACCTTCATTAATGATGAAATATTTGTTAGAGAAATAGTAAATCATAGGCTATACAAAGAAACATATTAAAAGTCAAGCATTTTATTAACAAATGTATTTAGCTGCTCTGTTATGAACAACTAACCATCTTCACTATATCTGTTATCTAAGTGCTATAATCCCATACCCACTTTACATCTAACATATCGTTCTAAAGACTGCAACATTACAACATACTTTACACCTACGCTTTCACCCAACTTGTTCTAATAAACCAGATTTGACAGATTTTGCGCTCCTATTCCAGCACCACCTCCATCCTCATCCGAGTCATCATCGTCATTTCTATCCATCCAAAATTTTTTGTACGCTTCTTCTAACTCGGTGTCTGAAAGCTCAAAAGGATCAGTTTCTTTTTCCTTTCCTTTGCATTTTGGCCCAGCACCACCTCCATCCTCATCCGAGTCATCATCGTCATTTCTATCCATCCTAAATTTTTTGTACGCTTCTTCTAACTCGGTATCCAAAAGCTTAAAAACATCAGTTTCTTTTTCTTTTCCTTTGCGGTTTCGCCCAGCATTTGAACCAACATTTACACCGCGCTCTTTGGGTGGTCTCCCTCTTCCTCTTCCTCTGCCCCTGCCTCTCTTTGCATCAGCTGCTTTCCGTTTGAATTTAGCATCTTTTTTTAACTTCATTGGCTTGTTCTGGACTATACGATAACGCTATTACACTCCTCATTTTTTGCTCTCTCACTTTTCTTTTAATTGGCCTTTTTCCCTTGCCTTTTTCGTGATCGCTTTTCTCTTCATCACTAGTACTTGAACTGCTATTTTCCTCTTCTGGTATTGGCTCTGATGCCGTATCTTCTTTGTTTTCACTGTCAATATCAGTATTTGCTCTCATCTCTGCATGACTTCTTACTCGAAACGGACTAGTTTTGGATACCCAGGCCATTTTCTTTAACACTTTATTTCCCACAAACTATTGTTACGCCTGTGTAGTTACGGTCTTCTTATCGATTCTAATACAAATGGAACAAGAAAGTTCCTGAAAAAAACACCAAATAAAACAAGTTTACGATAAGCAATTCCATTTTCGATATAAATTTGTTCTAAACCTAACATTATATACAGCAAGAATATGCCAAAAGAAATTTAAAGAACACGTTACCAGAAAAATTCTCTTATGGTTTATAGAAATCATATAAACATAATGACAAAAAAGTGTATATAAGATAGAACAATGGAGTTTAAATCATCACAAACATTTTCGCACAGTAAAAGATACGAAAAACAAAAAACAAAAAACTACCGGTTCTTGATACAAACACAAAGTTTCGACTCACAATTTACATGTCGTTCAATGAACCATTAATCAAGATATCGGTAAAACTTAACAAGACATATAGGTTGCGTTTAGTTGGAAAACATTTTCAGAACCCGTAAAGAAAATGATGCGACTAGGAGATAAAGAGAAACGTACTCTTACCAAATCAGTGATGAATGAAGGGATTGAAGATCGTACTCGTTACAAATAACCATCAAGAAATGATCACAAAAAAAGAATTGGTTTGTTATGAGAAGTTAAGTTCGTTATATGGTGACATGTAATAAAAACGGTTTATATGTTTATGTGAATGAAGGCGGGACTTTTTATATGGTTTTACAGAACTGGTCCTTTGCAATCTGTTTTTTACTAAATTGGTCCTTGTGCAAAACTTTGTTCTAAAACACAAAAATATACAAAAAGAAAAATTTACAGTACTAAATTGGTTAATTTTTCTGTTTTCCTAAAAGTGATATTGCAGAAGGATCACCGACCAATCTTTTCAAAAAAATTTCGCACAAGGACCAACTTTGTAGAAGGAGTTCGTACAAGGACCAATTTCGCACAGACCGTACCAAAATATGGTTATTTTGGCTGAAAAATGCGTATTTGGTGAAAAATGTTTCCTAAAAAAAGGTGTTTTTTTGTCATTTTACCTATAAATTAACCAACTGATTTTCACCTGCATGTCTTCAATGGTTTAAAGTAGTCACAATGCCTATATATTTTCGAATACACTGTACATCTCTTTTTTCTTGGTACTACTCAGTGTATTGACAATGCCTATATTTCTCACTAGACGTGACAAAGCAGGCTTGTCAAGTAACGGGTCAAAATAAGCCCGGGTCAAAACAAGTCAGTGTTATTGTGTTTGGTGTCGGGTAGACCCACTCTTTTTAATTGCTACTCTGTGTATTTAGAACTCATTATATAGTATGTCATTTATCGAGTGCCTTTTAATACTAATAAACCGTTTGCGCTCAGTCCTAGGGTGGCTCCAAGATCCTCCTTTTTTCATAATTGTTAACAGATTCATGGCTCATATAATTGTTGGGATTTTACAACTAATTAACCATTAAACTACACGAGTACGCAGCGGAAAACACATAAACACGTATAGAATACATAATTAACAAAGGGAACAAGAACGTGTACCTTTTAACAATTAACGAAACACCTTCTTGAATATAAGAGTCACGGTATGTGTTTAAATATCAAATACCAAGCAATAACCACCCAGGATCTAAAGTAAGTTCCTTCTACTTCAACACATACACAATACATTCTTAGCAAACAATTAAGTATGCTAGTACTAGTAGTGATAAAGCTTGCAAACCACCACGTTCTTGAAGAAATCAACCCTTGAAACCTTTGTGGTTTCTTTTGTCGAACAAAAGTAAAACCGGAAACCCTTTTGAGGGTTTCGGTCGATCGAGCTAAAGAGGGAGAGGAGAGGAGAGTTTTAGGGTTTTGATTTTCATGTTATGCAAATAATGATCCCTAGATCTCTTTATATAAACATGCAACTTGGCTTGCAAGTTAGGCAATTCCACCTGCTCTTGAAGATTAATAAACTAATTGACTAAGACAAAAAGAAATAATTCTCACACTTTCCTTTTCTATTAGTCCCATTAAATATAAATGACTAATAATACTTCTCATTAAATACATATAAATATTTAATGCTCGTTTAAGCTTTATCACTTAATATATTAACATGTAATTTATATTAATATAATTGTTCTACGTATTATGCTGTGCAATCCCGTTGACTCGAATAATTTCCGGACATATACTTAATTTCTACGTGGACAACAATTAGATCCATCACAGTGCATCTAAATCGTGGATTGATTGTTTTGTTTTACACTATTTGTGGACTTCAATGACTTTGTTTTAATATTCTTTAGAGGTATCATATTAATTTGTTGGTGCAGTTTTAACTTCTAATATTATTTGCTAGTTTAAATAGAACTATAAAAGTCCAATCTTAATAAACCATGTTAAGGCTTAAGATCTTAAGTCTTGATCAAACTTGTTTAGATCTTCAATCTTAAAAATGGTACATTCAGTGTCTACTTTTTAAGTATTTCAGCTTTCAAAAATAGAATCAGGTAATCCTACTGTCAAATGGTTTATACCCTATATAAGCTCAACAAAACAATAGTATCAAATTATAGTCTTTATACCCTTCAAATTGTTTAGAATTTCACTTTGAAGCACAGCTTTATGATGAAAAGAAACTACATTTATTCACCCCAAGTAACTACATATAAAAAATCTAAGATATAAGAAATTGAATTACGACCTATTAGCTCTCAACTAATGACGTGATTTAATTCTAAAACATTCATACAAAAAGAAACATTGAGCTGATACAACTATACAACAATTAATAAGATTACGTAACAAACGCCTTAAACAGAATTTACTGGCCTATTTGACTGAGTTGTTCGTTGTCCAGCAGCAGCTCCTGCTCCATCCTAATTAGGTTCATCATCGTGCTTTCTTCCCTTCCTAATCCTCTTACAAGCCTCCTCGGTATGTTCCCAACCTCGGTAATCATCACCAGCATCTGTTTTTTTCTCCTTTCCTTTGCGCTTTTACCCCCACCAACACCCCCCCTCACTTTGCCCCGCAATTTAGCCATGTTTTTGTGTAAACAACATCCACATCCACCCCTTTTGGTCCTCTTCTACCTTTTATTTGTTTAAACTTTGAAGTAACTTCCATATCCACATCCACCCCTTTCGGCCCTTGCCTAGCTTTTGTTTGTTTGTGCTCTGTAGCAACATCCATATCCATCCCTTTCGGTTTACTGGCTACGTTTTGGTTGGTTTGGACTTTGAAGTACCTTTCCATTGATCCTTTTGAAGCAGATCTTAGAGAATATTCATTTATAACAGCAGTTGTAGTCTTTTTTAACCATTAGTACGAGTGCTTTTCCTTAGCTTGTTGTGTTATGGAACTCCCACATTAGCCCATTTTTCTATTAGCCGGTCATGGTCTATTTTTCCACTTCCATAGGCTTCTTACCCTTGGTCTTTTTCTTAGCCTCAGCTTTAGCAGTTCCTGAGTCCACGTCAGACATTTTCACATCATCCGTTGTAGTATGCTCCTTCGTTTGCATTGTTCTCTTTCCTTGTCCTTTTTCCTTGGCCACTGCTTCAGCAGAGTCTGAATCGACATCAGGCATCTTCAAATCATCCGCTGAGGCCTGCTTTTCAACATCCATTGGCTTCTTACCTTCTGCCTTTTCCTTAGCCAGGGCTTCAGCACTTTCAGAATCCATATCAGACATTTTCACATCATCACTTGAGGCCTGCTTTTCCACTTCCATTGTTCCCTTTTACGCGGTCTTCTCCATGGCCTCAACTTCAGCATTTTTTGAATCGGATGATGCATCGTTCATTTCTTCATTGCTGGTATTTGATTCTGGCTCCATTTTCTTTCACTGATATTTAACCAGAAAAATCTCTAAAACTTAAACGTGAAAAGTTCACTACAGACTGAATAAGAAAGTTCCTGAAATAGCACTAAGCACCATAAGAAGTTAAAATAAACAGCCAATTAAGATTGAGATTATTAGTTTATAGTGGTCTGTTCGATTGTTCATCTAATCATCTATGGATCAAAAAAGAAGCCTCAAATTCGAAGGGTGATTGAGTCTAAAATTGAACCGAAAGGCAGAATAGTATCCAAATGAACATAAAATCGGATTAGATATTAGAGATATCAGAAAACGCAGAATACTAATAACGCGTATTATGGCCTACAGCTTTTAAGTAAAATGTGAAAATAGAAATAAGAAAACACAGAATACTAATAACGTGTATTATGGCCTACAGATTTTAAGTAAACTGCGGCAACCGAAATCAGAAAACACGGAATACTTAATGATGAAAATTCATAATGGATTAAGATCTTCATGGGGATCTCTAAAACAGCCTAACATACTCCAACGAAAACTGGAGTTATCAATTCATCTAGTAGTCTAGTACATTCAACATTCATAAAAACGAGATTCGCGTGTTAATAACTCGAAACACGAATCTAAACGATCCCAATACAAAGAATTACCTATGTTATAATCTTATCTTAGAACAAAAATAATCAATCACATAGAATCATAAATTTCAATACCACTAATAAATATAGCACGGCTCAACAGGACAATCAAAACATCGAAACACTTACAAGTTACCAAACTTACACAAATCACAATAGGATTATGCCATTAAGAGATCAAAGAAGAACGAATTTAGCTTTACTGGCAAACAACATAAAGAAGACATAATAACGGATTAACACTTTCGTCATAAAGAGCAAAACTACTAATTCTTCTTGCATATTCTAGATCTCAACAAACTAAATTTTGTGTGCTAATAACTCAAAACGCGAATCTAAACAACTGCGATCCAAAACGTAACATAATCAATCACATTGAATGATATCGAGATTCAGCTAAGTGAACAAACTAATAAAATGCCAAAACACGAACAAGATACGTTACACAACCGAATACGATTATACAATAAGCTAAATAATAAACAGCTAAAATCACTACAACATTATACAATTTCCCCGGCAAAAATTCGGTGCTTTCCCTAGCGACATGTCGCTAGGGATACCTTTCCCTAGCGACTTGTCGCTGGGGAAAGCTCGACAGGGATACCTTCCCCAGCGACAATCCCCAGCGAAATGGTGGGACCCATTTAATTTTCAGTCATAGAATTAGTGCCACGGTGGCACATAATCCCCAGCGACATGTCGCTAGGGAAAGTCCTATTTAAAAATTAGTTAATTACGGTACTTACTGAAAGTTTAATTAATTATGTATTATCCCCGACGATATGTCGCTAGGGATTGTGTTCCTTATACGTTGACAAGTCAACGACTACGCATGTATTTTGTTGCTTAGTGCACGGTATCCCCGATGACATGTCGCCGGGGAATGGGTCCTTATGTGTTGACTAGTCAACGCGTAGCACCTTATTTTTGTCATTTTATTTACACTTTCCCTGGCGACATGTCGCCGGGGAATGGGTCCTTATGTGTTGACTAGTCAACGCGTAGCACCTTATTTTTGTCATTTTATTTACACTTTCCCTGGCGACATGTCGCCGGGGAATAGTCTGCATTTTTTTTAATTGCAGCCTGCACAGCAGGTGATTTCCAATTTTTTTCTAAAAAAAATCTACCAAACATCAAACCTTTATCAAAACCTGTATAAACTCATCACAACTTGTACCAAAACACAATACAATATAACGGATCAACGCAATACAAATACATCACAACTTGTACCAAAACCAATACATAATAAAGCTAAATCGTCCAAAATCCAAATAAGTTTACAAAACGTTGCTTCCTAGTCATAAACAGGGCTTACAAGTCAATATTCAACATGATAGGATAGGGAAACAAGTGTTTACATACAGGTCGCCAAGATGAACATAAAGTAGGATAGGGAAGCAATGTAGCATACTAACTGTAGGATCGATGTACTCTAATATATTGAACCTTTAGC